>CALNHX010005404.1:2695-107575 GCA_940337035.1 Agriotes lineatus | reverse complement strand
AGTCAAATCGGGTACGTGCCTAGTAAGTACCATTACACTACAGTAGTAAGAAACCGATTTTGCCTCAGACCCAGTGTGCACAGACACGTTGAACTAACGTTGAAATATAACTTTGTACCAAGCGTTATATTAACGTCGAAGTGTCGGAAAATAAATCAATTTTTCAACGTTACGTGGTTGATTCTACGTCAGCATATGACGGTCTTTCAACGTATAAGTCATGACCAAACAAGAATCTTACGTGTGGACGTTATAATTGCGATCCAAAACACGTATGTTTTCAACATTTTTGCCGACTATTTAACGTTTTCTCTAGGTTTGGTTGCCAAGTCGACGTCTTTTGAACGTCATGTTATGCATAACTTTTATCGATATGTTAGTGTTGTAACGTCGTTGTCTTTTTAATAGAAAATCTACGTTCTTTATACGTTACAATGACGTTTTATTAAAGTTATTGTTAAGTTAAGTGTTACCGTTATAAGCAGGCTACGTTTCAACCACAACTTCTACTTGTTTTTTACGTTGAAACGACGTTTTCATGGATACAAAATTGATATTTTACTTATGTCAAATCTCTCAATAATCATTACTGTGCCCAGCCCAACTGCATAAAACGGCGACATCATTTGATAAACAAAGTCTGAAGACAGTTCGAGTAACTGCTTCAAAACTATGTAATTCCATCCAAAGTCGACAGCCGTTGTATCTTAAATTGGAAGAAAATTAAGCTTAGTAGAACATGGGATGTACTATCTACCATGTATTCTACGCAATTCTGCTAGCCTTATGTCAAACTGAAATAATAGACACACAACTTTCTGACTTACACATATTCCGATTTTATCAGCGACACAAATGGCGACCTAAACATTGCATCTAGAATTCAGTGCTTCTCAAACTATTTAATGTGGCGGACCGGTATTATTTTTATTAATGTATGACGGACCGATACATTTATTAACGAATGACGGACCGATACATTTATTAACGAATGAAACAATATCCAAACATAAGTATTTTGTCCATAAACTTGTAAAAAAACTAAATATAAACATAAACAGCTCAACCAGCTTCGTACAATGCTGCCCTAATGTGATAAATGGGCTTGCTTATTCTTGGTTAGTTGATCTATCCGTTGTTCAATTAATGACAGCGCCACGCGAAATGGGGGATAAATCTTCATACTATTCCTATATTTTGGCGTGGTCGACTGATAACACAATCGAGTCGATTGTCAAAATCAACAATCGAGTCGATTGTCAAAATCAACAATCGAGTCGATTGTCAAAATCAACAATCGACTTCGCGGACCGGCAATATCTTGCTTGACACTGGTCCGTGGACCACCACTTTGAGAAACACTGATCTAGATCACCAAAGAGAGAGAACGGCTTATCAGCATATGGAAACATTTCACTGTGGTGTGGCAGCAAAACGCCTTTCAATTGACGGCACTATCAAGTGAGCAATGACCTAACGCGTGATAAGCGCGCTGAGCACAAACACTAAAGAAGGGTACAACTGACGGGTTTTGTAAACGTCATATCAACGTTTAACATTAACAACTGGTCTAAAATACACTTAAAATCCACGACAGAAAAACGTAATGCAAAAACGTTATTATCACGTTGTTTTAACAACGTTATATCTACTACTAAGCTAAGAGGCATTTTATATTATTTTAATATACAATGGAAATTGTAAAATTTACGTGTTCGAATAAACCTAACATCTACGTTTTACATTAACTGTTGGTGTAAAAGGCTCTTATTATCAACGACATATCGGTGTCATATTAACACGCTCACTAAACGTCATAGCCAACACGTTTAATAAATGGAATAATTACCTAAACAATACAAAAAATACTAAAAATCAACATCTAATTCACATTGAGAAAACCATGTTAACTATTGGACGAACATCTTACATTAAATTTTGAACGAATAACGCGTTTTAACTACGTGAATGTCTTTCCGTTCTAGTTTAAATGCACGTGTGCTTGCTGGGAAAGACCAATAAAAAATATCTCCGGCATTTAAAGTGATAAAAGATTTATGTTAAATGAATCAAATATTGCTCCTAAATACACAGATTCTGTTAGTGAGTTTCAAATCAAATTTGTTGCTACGTTGTTATGAGCTGGCTGGTCTCCATTCATAAACAGCAATTTATTCATGTTATTTAATCTCTGTTACTTTTTGATGTCGAGTCGGTAAAATATTAACGTTGAATGTGCAGTGAGAGTGTTTGTGTAAAAATCATCCTAAACTAAGTTACATGCAACCCATTAGCCCTGTTGTGTTGCATTTCCTTACAATACAATATTATATCAAAAAATGAAGCAGGCAAGTCATTAGCTATGCATAAATGTTGATTTATTTTTGTTTAAATTTGTGTAATTTACCAGATCAACATACAAATGCTATACATGGTAGGTATAATTATAATTATACAAAATAACAGTTAAGTAAAATTAAGAGGCTATTACTCTATAAAAAATAAAAGAAGTTAATTACATATTATTTTTATTCACTGCCCCAAGAATCGCTGATCAAATTAAGTCTGTGGGTACCCGTCTTTTCAGTCTTCTTGTGGGAGGAGGAGTGTCGAGATTATGAGTGATTGCACTCGGACATTTGTGTACGTTGTTGAAGAAGTTGGTAGCATTGGAAGTAATGAGATCCTTAATACTGAGCATATGCAGTTCTTTGTGGAGTGCATTGTTGCGTATAAACCATTCTGCCTTACAGATAATGCGGAATATTTTGTTTTCCATTACTTGCACTTTGTTTATATTTGTATGGCTGGTTGCTCCCCAAACTACGGAGCAGTACATGATTATGGGACGTATTAGAAATTTTGTATAACA
Source organism: Agriotes lineatus (assembly GCA_940337035.1). Classification (NCBI taxonomy): domain Eukaryota; kingdom Metazoa; phylum Arthropoda; class Insecta; order Coleoptera; family Elateridae; genus Agriotes; species Agriotes lineatus. The sequence continues at coordinate 104,703 of CALNHX010005404.1, read as the reverse complement.
AAGCACAGAATTTAGTTTTTAATTTTGATTTTCGGTTTATTAGTGGGTAAAGAAGGTTGAGTCTTGTGTAGCATTCACTAAGTTTTTTATTTATATGAAGGCCACATGTTAACTTTCTATCTAGGTATAATCCTAAGTACTTCACAGCATAATCCTTCGCGTTCCAAGATATTCCGATTCCGTTAACTCGCAATTCACTTCTCACACCACTGGCAGTATACATTAGTTGCTGTTTGGAGATCACTAATTGCATTATGGATGTCGAAGTTCTGAGATGTGAGTGCGGTGTCATCCGCATACATTGCAAGTTCTACGTTATCAAAATGTGGTATGCCATGGGTAAAAATGTTGTACAACGTTGGTCCAAGAATCGAGCCTTGGGGAACTCCAGCTGAGATGTTTTTTAGATCTGAATAATGTGCGTTCACCCTTACTTTAAATGTTCTGGCTCTTAGAAATGAAGAAATCACTCGGATAAGGTAATCGGGTAGATTCAGTTGTAATATTTTATAGAGCAGGCCTTCTTGCCAGACTTTGTCAAAAGCCTGGGCGATGTCGAAGAATACGATTTATTAACACACCAAAATGTTCTCAATCTAACTATAAACCGCAAATTTTCTATAAATATTAAATTCAAACAAATACATATTTAAATCCGATTTCTGGTATATGTCACGCTTAATATTAATAATATAAACTCGCACATCAGTCTATCTACCAATATGTAGGAAATGTTCTGAAGTTAGTTGCAGTCACCCACACCATGTAGCGTGTGACTAGCTAATTAATGACAGTCTTCTATAAATAAATTTTCAGTTATAAAATTATCGATTAAGGTACCATGTGTAATTAAATTAGCCATTTTCGCATAAATTTCTTAATTTTAATCGCAAATAGGAAACTTACACCAAAGAAAAGGTCATAGACCCCCGACTCTTAACTAAACTGATATTTTAAAAACAAATGTACCTAGTTCAAATATAAGTAGGTAAATTGTAACTCATTTTCATTTCATATAAGCAAATTGTGCCCACGGGTTAAGTCTACTTTTAAAATAATAATGGTAGTTCTGTGTTTAGGAACAAATATTTTTTATTGAAAATGAAAGTGCTTGTTTTCTTATAGCCGTAAATAAGATACAAATCGTTTTAAGGTGTGAAATTCTTTGAAGGAAAAAGTTGCATTAACTGATCAGGTATAACAGTGAAAAAAACATGTCATTCTTGTGACCTACGTAGTGAACCCACGAAACGTCAGTTGGATACGTCTTTATATCGAGAACTACCTATCCTTCGACCTGATGTTTACTCAAAAATACTGTAGTATAGATAGCAGGCGAGTTTTTTTTATTGTGCCCTTGGAACTCCAAGATACAGTTATGATAACGATTAAATGAAACAAACATTTTGTAATTTTATAGCTTATATGGAACATTACTGTTATTTTTTACATAAAGTTTACTGCTTATTATGTTTTTGTAAGTAATTTCATCTATGCAATTCCTTCATTTCGTTTCATTTAGTTATTAATCAACCTAGATACAATGTAAACAAGGGAGAAAAATTTTAAATCATTTTATACGGGGTAGTTCAGATAAGCACAGGGATTTTTGTGCAATACTGCTACTGTTCGATGTGTTTTATATTACTAGTTTTAACTTTGCACTTCGTTGCTTTCCAGATATGGCTTAAAGTTACATTTTTCTCTGTATACAGTACAAAGTGTATTCCGAAAATCTCTACAAATTAGGAAATTTTAAGGCTACTTTCTTTTAAAACACCAGGAATTATGCTTGTAACAATTGTTGGCATTGCAAATAAATGGAATAGATTTTCTTAGCTAATTCAAGTACATTATGAGCAAAATCGACATTTACCAGCGTCTTGTAACAAATAAATGAATATCGGTATTCGTAGATACTGCTTGCGGCAAACAGCGAATATAATTTTTTTAATATTTATTTAAACAATTAGAGTCATTCGAACTTTTTGTTCCAGCTGCAAGCCAAACAGCTAATAACAACAAGGTCCAGTTACTGTTGCCACAAGAGAACGAGTAGGTATGTATGTTGTGAAAATACTAGTTTAAATATGTTTCTGACACCTTGATTTGAACAATAGCAACAAGGGGGGGGGGGGGGATACCCATGCATTGGCTCCCGTTCCTATTAGATACGGAGAGCGATGTGATTAATAAGAAACCAACTAATATTTTAACAACGACTGTTTGAAAGTTTGTATGCAACACTATTGTTATTTTTTACATAAAGTTTTCTGCTTATTAGCTTTTTGCAAGTAATTTTATTTATACAAGCACTTCATTTCGTTTTATTTAATTATCAGTCAACTTAGATACAATGTAAACAAGGGGGGAGAATTTTAAATCATTTTATATGGGGTAGTTCAGATAATCACTGGAACTTTTGTTCAATATTGCTAATGTTAGATGTGATTTATATAACTAGTTTTAATTTTGTAGTTCGTTGCTTTCCAGATATGGCTTAAAGTTGCATTTTTTTCTGTATACAGTACAAAGTTTGTTCCGGAAATCTTTAGAATTTGGGAAATTTTAAGGCTACTTTCTTTTAAAACACCAAGAATTATGCGTGTTTATACATTTACGTCAATCTGTCAATTATAACAATTGTTGGTATTGCAAATAAATCGAATAGATTTTCTTAGCTAATTCAAGTACATTATGAGCAAAATGGACATTTACCAGCGTCTTGTAACAAATAAATGAATATCGGTATGCATGTATACCACTTGCGACAAACAGCGAATATAAGTTTTTTAATATTTATTTAAACAATTAGAGTCATTCGAACTTCTTGTTCCAGCTGCAAGCCAAACAGCTAATAACAACAAATTCCACAACAAGGTCTAGTTACTGTTGCCACAAGAGAACGAGTAGGTATGTATATTGTGAAAATACTAGTTTAAATATTTTTCTGACACCTTGATTTGAACAATAGCAACAAGGGGGGGGAGGGATACCCATGCATTGGCTCCTGTTTCTATTATAGTACGTTTTTTTCCTATAAAAATTTTCAAGGTCAAGATAAAATTGGCAAAACTGCTTTTTTTAAATTATTAGAAAATTTATTTTCGTCAGGTTGTTCTGTAAACGACTTTTGTCACTTTGACATTTAAAATTAAATTGTCGGTTTTTCTTTTTTGAAACTAAATACCCGTAAAAAACGGAATCTTTTAAAATTAAATGTAGTGAAGTGTGCAGAGGAACTGTTGGATCTGCATCTTAACACACCAGAAGAAGACGTTTACGAAAGATTAGCAAGAGCTTTTGATGTACATAGAACTTTAATGTCAGATTTTAAATTTCCCACCAATTTTTAGTTCTATAAAGTTACTAAAACAAATTTTGCCAACATATATTTTTTAAAGGAATCCAAGTTATGCCAACATAAACCCTAAATTATTTGACCTTGAAAATTTGTATAGGAAAAAAACGTACTTTAGATACGGAGAGCAATATGATTAATAAGAAACCAACTAATATTCTAATATTTTAACAACGACTGTTTGAAAGTTTGTATGCAACACTATTGTTATTTTTTACATAAAGTTTTCTGCTTATTAGGTTTTTGCAAGTAATTTTATTTATACAAGCACTTCATTTTGTTTTATTTAATTATCAGTCAACTTAGAGACAATTTAAACAATGGGGGAGAATTTTAAATCATTTTATATGGGGTAGTTCAGATAATCACTGGAATTTTTGTTCAATATTGCTAATGTTCGATGTGATTTATATTACCAGTTTTAATTTTGCATTTCGGTGCTTTCCAGTTATAGCTTAAAGTAGCATTTTTCTGTATGCAGTACAAAGTGTGTTCCGGAAATCTCTAGAAATTGGGAAATTTTAAGGCTACTTTCTTTTAAAACAACAAGAATTATGCGTGTTTATACATTTACGTCAATCTGTCAATTATAACAATTGTTGGTATTGCAAATAAATCGAATAGATTTTCTTAGCTAATTCAAGTACATTATGAGCAAAATGGACATTTACCAGCGTCTTGTAACAAATAAATGAATATCGGTATGCATAGATACTGCTTGCGACAAACAGCAAATATATTGTTTTTAATATTTATTTAAAGAATTAGAGTCATTAGAACTTCTTGTTCCAGCTGCAACCCAAACAGCTAATATCAACAAATTCCATAACACGGTCCAGTTACTGTTGCCGCAAGAGAACGAATAGGTTAGTATGTTGTGAAAATACTAACATACGTTTACCATTTGTTCCAATAGCAACAGGGGGGGGGGGGGGGGGGGGATACACATGCATTGGTTCCTGTTCCTATCAGGTACGGAGAGCAACACCATTAATAAGAAACCAACTAATATGTTAACAACGACTGTTTGAAAATTTGTATGCAACTCTATTGTTATTTTTTACATAAAGTTTACTGCTTATTAGGTTTTTGCAAGTAATTTCATTTATTCAATCCCTTCATTTTGTTTTATTTAGGAAGCCGGGTAGCGCAGTTGGGTAGCGTTAGGCTTGCTAGTAAGCAAACCCTCGGTTCGAGTTCCGCGGGGGTCGGAATTTTTCCGCAGCCTTGGCGATTGGAATCGGGCTCGGTGAGACATTCACAGTTGGGCACCATATTAACTGTGCTCTACTCAGATCCACAGACCTATAGAGATAGAGTAACAAGGTCAACATATCAACATGACACACACTCACACAATAGTTGCTGTGCAAGCACAAAAGGCGCGCTCCAACTTTGTATCCCGAATCCGGAGCAAGTTGAGCATTGTACCGCCAGATGCAAGCACATAAAGCACCAGCCTCTACAGCGCAAGGTAAAACGAGGTTAATGATAATACATACATACATACATAGATGCAATGTAAACAAAGGAGGAGAATTTTTTTTTTTTAATTTTATTTATTATACCGGATCGGCACACTAGGGCCATACACAGTAAGACTAAATTAAGTTTTGATTACATACATAGCTAAACATATAAAATATTGATAAAAGACTTAGTTAAAAGACACTAAACAGATATTCTACAAATTAGTCGCTGTCACTTAAAAGAATGTCCTGTGGAAGTCTTGGTTTTAAGCGAGGGTTCATGGTTCTCTGTCCAAGCATGTAGTAATCAGTAGCTGGGCAAGTCCTTAGGTTATCCAAGAATCTTTTGGTGGTGGTTTTTATAAGGTCCTGGATATGAGCTATGTTCAATTCATGGTGTAGCTGGTCGTTACGTAGAAACCATGCTGCATTTGTTGTCATTCTGAGAACTTTGTTTTGTAACACCTGTAATTTGTTTATGTGTGTTTTCGATGCAGTTCCCCATACTACACAGGCATACATAAGCGCCGATCGCAGAATAGATTTGTATATTAGCATGGCATACTCAAGTTTCAGGGGAGAGTTTCTATTTAATATTGGATATAAGAGTCTCATCTTGTTGTGACAGTCATTTATTTTAGTGTTAATGTGAATTCCCCATGTCAGCTTTTGGTCCATGTGGACTCCCATATATTTCACGGCTCCGTCTTTTGGGTTCCACGGGATTGAATTTCCATTTATAACAATGGGAGTTGGATTATTGTATTTTCTAAGCGTGAAAATTTTAGCAATAATTTTTGTTGGATTTAAGGTAATGTTCCAGCGGTTGAACCAAGTTTGCAGTTGGTCTGTTGCTCTTTGAAGTGTTAGTATTGCGCCGTTTAAGTCGTGATCTTGAGTAATTATGGCAGTGTCGTCAGCGAACATCGCCAGCGAACAGGCTGGAGGTAGAGGAATATCGTGCATAAATATACTAAACAGTAGAGGTCCAAGTACGGATCCTTGAGGAACCCCTGCGTTGATGTTCTTGGTTTCTGATACGGATGCATTAACTTTGCTTGCAAATGTTCTTTCAGTAAGAAAGGTTGAAGTTATGTTGATAATGTATTCGGGGATTTTCAGCTGGATCATTTTGTAAAGGAGGCCATTGTGCCAGACTCGGTCAAAAGCCTGAGCTATATCTAGGAACAAAACGGTAGTATATTGTTTGTTTTCAAAGCCTTTGGCGATAGTTTCATTGATTCTGACAAGCTGGTGTATTGTGGAATAATTGGGTCTGAAGCCAAACTGGAATGGTGGTAGTATCGACTGCTGGGATATATAATTATTGAGATGGTTGTAGATGATTTTTTCGAGTAGTTTTGCTAGTGTGCATAAGAGACTTATTGGGCGATACGAGGTTGGGTTGTTTTTGCATTTTCCAGGTTTGTGGAAGTGCATTACATGTGCATGTTTCCATTTCTTAGGAAAATATCCAATGGATAAACATGCATTGAAGAGAGAGGTGAGGTATGATAGGCATTTTGGTGTGATGTTTTTAAGAATTATGTTTGTTATCATATCTGGGCCGGGAGCTTTTTTGTTTGGTAGGAGCTGGATTAGAGAATCAATTTCTTCTGGAGTTGTTGTTTGAACATTTGCTGCATTTGAAGGAGGGTGTTGGGTTACAGTTTCATCAATAGAGTTATTGAAATCTATGTTTTCGTTGCTGGTTTTAACTGTTAATACTTGTTCAAGATGGTTGCTTAGGGCCTCGCATTTCTCTTGGTCGGTAGAATATAGAGAGTTGTTTGCTTTTAGAGTAGGTATCGTTTGTCTCTGATTGGTCATACGTTTGACCACTCTCCACATGTCTTGCCACTGTCTTCTGATCTGGTGTTTTTGCCGTATTAAATTTTTAATAATAATTGGTAATATTTGATGATTTACTACTTTATGATGGGTTTTATAAGTAGCTATTCGGGCTGCTCTTTGGATCGATATTGTAAGATGATTTATTGCCTCATCTATGCCATCAGTGGTGTATAGATTTTGAAATGGTACTAGGTTATTATTGAGCTGGCATTTAAATATTTCCCAATCGACTGGTCCATTAATTAGTCTTGGCGTGTTTAGTGTTAAAGATGGTTGCTTGTTGAACGTAATAATTATTGGTAGATGGTCAGAGTCCAATTCCGCCAGTACTTGCTGGTATATAGGATTTGAGATTCGATATTGAAGGCAAATATCGAGAATATCGGGCTGATGGTCAAACCTATATGGGTGATACGTTGGTTCATCAGGAGCTAATACTTGAATAGGAAGATCTGCCGTAATCGAGTATAACCTATTGCCATTCGGGTTTGTTGTTCGACATCCCCATGCAACGTGCTTGCTGTTGAAATCCCCTAATAGTAAAGTTGGTATGCCGCTATCAAGTAATGTTTGCATATCATGTAGCATCAATCGTTTATTAGGCGGTTGGTAGGCAGCAACTATTAGTAATTCGCTGTTATCAGTTAATGTTATTTTAATTGTAGAAGCCTCAAGATGTTGTAAGTCTGGAAGATGGATTTCATGGTGATTTATATTTCTCTTGATTAGCACAGCGGTTCCGCCAGAAGCGATTTGCGCTCTTGTTCTATCTTGACGATAAATGCAATATCCGGGAAGTGCGAATTTAATTTCCGGTATGAGGTGGGTTTTACTTACGCACATTATGTCTACTTTATGTCTTTGTAAGAAATCTATTAGGATCCCTTTTTGGTTTAAAATACCATTGGCGTTCCAGTTGGCCATTTGTAAATGATTAATACTTCTAAGGTTGTAATAATCCATTAGAAAAGATTGAAGAAATGAGTTGAGATAAAAAGGATTTTATTTGTTCCATATATGGAGTGATGATATTTATAATGAGTTGTACCAAGGAGTTGGACGAGGTGTTTAGGGTTGGAGGAATTGTACTTGGTCTCTGATAGTTGCCGTTGTGTTGGGGTTCTTTCAGTCTGGCTTGCGTTCTTGAGAGGTCAGGAAAACTTTGAGGGATATAATTGAATTGCGGTTTATTTACGGGACTGGTTCTTAATTGCTGTGATTGTTTTCGTTTTTAAATCATTTTATACGGGGTACTTCAGATAAGCAGTGGAATTCTTGTGCAAGACTGCTACTGTTCGATTTGATTTATATTACTAGTTTTAATTTTGCAGTTCGTTGCTTTCCAGATATGGCATAAAGTTGCATTTTTACTTCTCTCGTCTAAAAGACGAAGGAAGTATTGTAATCGCGAAAAAATCACTTTTCAAGATTTCTCCAGATCTTCACGTTTCAGGGACCCTAGATGACGAAAAACAGGTTTTCTCAATTCCGTCTGTTTGTCTGTCTGTCTGTTGGCGGTATAACTCAAAAACTATTTGTCGGAGGAAGACAATATTTTGCATACACATTATATATCTACCTGGCATGAAACCGTGAAAATTTCAGACAAATGTACAGAGGGTGAGCACTTTCAAAAAATTAAGTGTTGTTTATTTTTTATTTAACTTAGCAATAAGTACTAGTAGTAATTTGTACATAGCGTAGGCTTTATTGTTACCAAAAATGGGCCCCAATAGATACGGAATAAATGTTGTACGATACAAAAAGGAGCAAAAAATTAGTGCGTTACTTCATTATAGCTACAACGCAGGAATCCGAATGGTCGGTGCTCCGTTGGTCAGGTAGAAATAGTCCGTTCCCTTACAATATCCCACCAAACGTTTGGACTGCATACCAGTCCGCCTGCCATTCGAATTCGACTACCGGTAAGGTTTTTTTAATTTGAAAATGTATTTAATTTATTAGAAGCGTGAAGATATTTTTACCCCTAACTTAATTAGATTTTTAAAATTTATTAGTCACAATGTCGACGAGGGAAGTTCTGGGTAAAGCCTTTTACAGATTTTTTCTGTATACGGTACAAAATGTGTTCCGGTAATTTCTACAAATTGGAAAATTTTAAGGCTTTTTTCTTTTAAAACACCAGGAATTATGTGTGTTTCTACACTTACTTCAATAGGTATGTCAATTATAACAATTGTTGGTGTTACAAATAAGTGGAATATATTTTCTTAGCTGTTGCAAATACATTATTAGCAAAATGATAATTTTTCAGCGCCTTGTAACAACTAAATGTGTGTCGGTATGCGTAGTTACTGCTTCTGGCAAACAGTGAATATATTTACTTCCTTTTACAATAAAGGAAGTATCGAATTCACCCCAAAAATTCGAAATTGAGTTTTCAACAGAATAATCCTCCCGCTGACGCGGTCGGACTATTTAACCTGTCAAACTGACACTCTTTTATTATTGTGCAACAAGTTATCGACATATAACCCGATAATATCGAAGTACTTATAGTATTACTTCTGAATAAAAACGTATGCTTACTTGAACCTGAACTACTGACTTGAGAGTGACTCGTTTTATTCTTGTTGAAACGATAAACCGTACGTTTCAGCTGTGATGAACATAATCGCCTGACTAATGTACTTTGTGATCATCAACTACGCATTGTACATTTCTAGGCAACTCATGACCTCATACCAAGTATTTCGACATTTATTCTCATTTCATAAATATCATAATGTGCCTTTCTTGTTTCGTACAGACTGTGAGCATTCCAGGTTGCTTAATTCTGTACAAATAAATATATTTCTCCGGAAATTATTGTAAAAAGTGATGTGATTCAAAATAACTTATCTCTAACTCTATTTTTCGTTAATCTTCCGAATCCTTCAGTAAAAAAAATCGCATCGAAATTCCTTACCAACAATTTTTAACAAGGGTATTTTTTACAGATCTGCGAAAATACAGGATGCAGACTCCACAAGCAAGCAGTTCAAATCATAAAACAACAACCGATTTTCAACCTGTAAGTATTTTAGACACTCCTAACTAAGCATACTGATATAATTTAATGCATCGTGGCGAAGAACTCCTAATAATATAGTCTGACACCTAGTAGCAGTAAGAATAATGAAATATAGAATTCGGTTTTCAAGCTCTTGGTTTTGGACATTGTTTCTACAAACTTAAACTTATTACTGCCAAATTTAAGATGAGCTCTCTACTTGTGCGAGTGAGTAAAAGTTTATAGAAATGAAGAAGTTTCTTTGAATCGGCAATTCGCTCTCACCCGCTTTCAAATATACAGGGTGTTAAAAACTGTAATTTTAAAAGGTAGTAGTACTCATTAAAATTGAAAAAAAGGTTCCAATGAACACAGGTCCGAAAATGCGTTGTAAGTGAGCTACAACCCTAGCAAGGGTAATAGAGAAACAAGAATTTTGTTTAATTAAAATAATATATGATTTAGCAATCCTAGTTTATACGATGGGGAAGGTTTTTATCATTACTCTTTACAGTCAAAATTTTAGTCAATTCTGATTAAATATTCCAAAAGTTTGGCCTTCTTTATATAAAATAGATTCTGTTGTTTGAAATCGCTGAGAGCAGTCTTTTTCCAGAAAAGCAAACCTAAAGATTGAAATTTACTACTTCAGAAGCGTAGCTGTTTGTTCTTCCAGGAGCTGTAATTCCGCATTATTACACTTATGTTCACACTATTTTTATTTAAATTTTTATGACTACTATTACCCCTTAAAGTGTATATAGAATATTGTAACACCTTGTATTTATAATTTCTTAAAAATGCTTTACTTGTCCTGCCGTCTCGATACCACTTTTACATTTTACTTATCTTTAAGCACTATAATTAATATTATCGATCATATGTTCTCTAATGTAGGTCCATTCCACTTTATCAATTTCTTGAATAAGTTATACTAGAACGTACTATTGCTACAACAAAAAACTAGCACAATTTCTAAATCCATTAGCCATGAAATTCCTCAATTTCAGGTGATTAAATGACCTTGACTGTCATGCGAATAATTCTAACCTATCATATGTCATATCAAATTTTAATATCTTTTGATTGAAAGAGTTGTATTTTTGTTGAAACCGAAAACCTGTGCAATACACGGAATAGTTATACCGTTTTTAAAGCAAGGAATAATCCTAGCTCTTGAAACTAAAGTTACTCTATGCGTAATTGGCAGCAGTGACTGTGACGTTTTGAAATAATTTAACAGTGCGGTAGGTTGAATTTTACAGCGCAAGGTTTTACTTTTTAAAGCACGACGCGAGACGGAATGCTTTAATAAAAGCGATCCCTAAAATGCTTCACGCACCAGTATTGTACTAAATTTTTTGGCCGATATATTTTTCTACAACAGCTTCTATAGATTCGAGATAGGTATTACTTTCGAATATCAAAACCACCGTTGCCGTCAGGTCAGCTGTCTTCAGCCAATTATGCAGTCGGTTTTGCATAAAAACATGTTACAAGACGAAACCGTCGTTACGAGATGAATTTGACATCCAAAATACTCAACCGTCAGTTACGCGTTAAAACGACACGCATCGGAAAATTCTCTGATTCGTTACCCTAATCATGATATGATGGGCTGTAACAAAAGTTGCCGACTAAAACTCAGATGGAAAAGAGGAGGTCCATGACGACCTTAATTAGGGCTATGACCCGGTAAACGAAATAAAGATGTTAATTGCCAGACGCCACCACTTTACTAAACTGAGAAAAACACAAGTAGGCTCACCGAGAAAATGGAAGCAGTGACCCAACCTTGGTAGCACTCGGGTAACGGTCCACGTACAGCTGGGTTGAACTTGAATTTACTTTGCTTACATTTTTTCTGCAGCTACCTGAACCCATTTACAGAGGAAACATCACAAAAATACACATGCAAATGTCATAAATCTACCAAAACAGCACAGCTAATTGAAAATGAACTATATTAACGTAGAAAGGTGCATATGAACAATAAACATTAAATGAAATACTTGATAAAGGTTAGTGTTGTTAACTGTGCAACGTTTTATCTAAATACAGGCGGTAAACTTGACAGCAAATGATTTAATTGACTCAAAAACGGTAATAACTTTAATTACGCAATAAGACTACTTACGAACAATAAATATTGACGGTAAACAATCAAAACTGACTTAATGGCAGTAATTACTATTCAAAATCTTAATTTTAAATGACAACAACTACGTTACGTTACCGCGACACTTCTTCATTTAAATGACCACTTTACTGCGCATTGGCGCTGTAAAATTACTACAAAAAACACAGTACCTTTGAAGGTTTCAGCAGCCATTCCTTGACGTTCAAGGAAACCGCCAATGCCGTATCCATGGAACTGCCCCAAAATGCTTGAAGAACTGCGAGAAACGGCATAGAGTGCTCTCTGTCGAGCGGGTCTAAACGATGTTAAATCCCCAGAGGGTAGAAAACAGAGAACGTAGTCCAGAGCCAAGGTTGTAGTAAAAATTATCGACGTTGCCCGGTGAAGGCACAAGGCTCCGGTCGAGCGGAACAAACGACCACACTTGTTGCCTTATTGGGAACGCGTACGTGCGTTACTTAACTTGCTCTCTCTGACTCGCATGAAAGCGTCATTATTGCACCGTTTGAAGTAACCACACTCCGCGCCCAAAGCGACAAACAAGCCTATGCCTGTATGAAACGTCCGACGCTCTGGAGCCAAAAAGCAGTTAAGAGAGAAAGGTCATTCATGCGGCAAGTTAGCATTCCTAAATTTAAATTGACGATTATAGAATGAGCCGGGAAACGATAATATTTGAAATGCAGCTGCGGAAAAGCGCTAAATTCAAAAAGTTTCTTTATAAACGCGTTGAAACGTCAAAGTCGGAAATATTAATTTTCTCTATCTCTCCAAAACTCAACTGAACGAAGAAGTACGTAACTAGCGTTTTTGCAAATACTCTTTATTACTACAAAATAACTTTTTTCTTTAAAGGTCTCTGAAAGCTTAAAATTATAGTCATTTTACCGCACCGGGATATGTAGAAACACTGACTAACTGTAAAATCGTAGATACAGTGGACGTCAACTGTATATGAATATGTAGTTTATATGTTACGAAATCAAAAAAATATTTAGGTACATCTCAGTTGTGAAATGACAATTCAGATTCACACAGCTAAAACACATTGTCCTAGTTTTTTGTGGTAGCAATAGTACTTCACTGGATCTTAACATGACATCTGATACATATTATTAGCTTTTTCTGTATCAATACAATCAGGAGACTCATGCGTTAAGCAGTTGTTAATCATTCGAAAAATATTTACTCATTTCATTATTCTTCGAGTTATTTCTCAACCAATTCTATCGTGGTGGTTTTTCTACACCCTTTGTTTTAGCCTTTTTTCGTAATGTTGCTATTTATTAATAGCGCTAAAACGTAAAATGTTGTTTAGTAGTAGTTCATATACGTTTCTCATATTGTTAGGAATCAGTAGGTATGTTTAACTGTATAATTATTTTCAGCAAGAATACCAACTTCGGAAAGGGACGCTCAATTTTGGTAACGAATATGAAAATAAAGTGGCTGCTCTGCTCTCCTTAAGATGCCTCAGCGACGACACAAAAAATATGTCAATGGCGATGAATGCTTCAGGATATGGGGCATTCGACGACATTATTTTGTATAAGGAAAGTGTTGACGGAAAAAAACACAAATACCTGTTGCAACTAAAATGTCAACTAACGCCAACATGTATCGAGAATAAGGAGTTTGTTAAGAATAACGGTCCTTTTTGTATACAAAAGTATCGAGATAGTGCTGAAAAAATCGAGAGCGATACAAAATCAGGTAACGTTTCACATTTGGAAGATATCCAGGACCAAAGAACATTTATTTTATTCACCAATAGAAGCTTGAAGAATGACACTTATTTTACTAACTATCTTGACACTTGCCATAAAATTTTGCACCTTTCTATCAATTTGAATGGACACATCTTCAGATTTAAACCAGAACATTTCAATGAAGAATTTACAGACCGTAATAAAAACTTTCGAGAAGATATATTTCTGTTCACAGAACAGACAGGTGTACTCGAGTTAGAAGGAAAAATTACAAAAACAATTTTAGTGTTGATAAAACCCATTGAAGTACCTGACAGGTTACTTGCAGATATTACCAAAAGGTTCGTGGATTTCTTGAACCACTGGACAACAGGTCAACTGGGAGGTCATTATTATCTGACTAAAAAGACCATATGGAAAGTGTTAGGAGCAGAACTACTTGCTTCAAACATGCTCCCGCATGAAAAACAAAGTTGCAGCCATGGAAATTACGAAACTTGGAATAGAATAATAACATACCCAGAATTAGTAATAATTGAAACGGACAATATCGTTGCTCGATTTTTAAACGCGTGGATCGCTAATACCATTTGTGGTTTCAAACAAAAATACAAAAGAATTCGAAAAAAAACTCTAATTCGTAAACAAATTTTCAAAATCCCGAGAAGCCGCGAAGAAGCAGATGATATGGAAATCTACGAATGGCTCTGGAAAACTCATCAGCTTCCTCTCCTTCTGAAAGCAAATAATTCCGAAGAACTAAATAAAATAGTGTTTGTTTTGAATAAGCTTCAAGGTGAATTTTCTGTTATTGTGCTAACTGAAACCCAACTTGACTTTGCAATTCCAAGTAACTTAAAAATATTTCGGAACCTTTGTGATTTAAGTGATGCATGCATCAATGAGATTGATGAGATATGGCGTCAAGAAGTGCAATTTCAGGGTAGAACGGTTAAATTAAAAGATCTATGTAGCCATGAAACGGTTAATTTGTCAGTTAGGGATGTAGTACATATTTTATTTGGGAGTTTTCATGTTGGTAATACGTTATGCGTTCCCAAAGACTATACCATTGATAGATCCTTAGAAAAGGTTTGGCTTAAGGGTGAAGTTTTGTTAGAAAGATTTGAAAATCTCTTTGTAGTAAAATGCGATTCATTAAATGATTTTCAAAGTTTTGTACAGAACAAAAACTTGCGATTACCAGAATGTCACATTCTCAATTGGCGACTTTTTAATAATGTATATGATCGTTTAGAAGACATCTCGATCATTGTTTCAGAGAAGGCGCCTTCTGCTAGTGAAGTTTCACAAAGTGCTCTGTTTAAAAATAAGAGTATTCACTATTTGACCTTACACAACAAAGCACATCTTCAGTGGATCAGATCCTCGGGATCTATTAAAGGTATAAAAGACTTTAGAACAAATGCTTATTCCAAATATGTATATCCTTTAGAAAGTGTCACTTTCAACAATAACATACCGCAAACAACATTAATCAGTTCTGATCCAGGAATGGGTAAAACCTATTTTATGGACTACATTGCTTTTCATACACCGGTTGATTTGTGGGTTTTAAGAATTAATCTATTCGAGCATTGCAATTACTACAAAACTGTCAGTCGCAGCAATTTCAAATCGCCCGAATCACATTTACACTATTTTTTCAATGCCACCCTAACAGGAAAATGCAATTCTATTACAGAAACCGTCTTTCAAACATATTTACGATATAAGAAATTGAGCTTGGTTTTAGATGGTTATGATGAAATACCGTTAATTTACCACAATACCGTCAATGCCATAATCAAGTGTGTTCGTAAATTTGCCTATTCTGTATATATTACCACCAGACCTGTTTTTAAATCCGAACTTGAGGAACTGCTCGACACATTCGCTGTCAGTATTCATTCATTTTCTGAAACAGAACAAACTCACTACCTAGTTCAATATTTTGGTAAAAAAGTTGGTAGTGACAAACAAGAACTTGTAAACGAGTTCGTCAAAAAATTGTTTGTTTCAATGAAAACAAATTTTAACGATAAAAACCAAGAACTGGTTGCGATTCCTCTTCAAATAAAAATGATAGCAGAATTTTTTTCCGAGCAATGTGATAGCTTTTGCCAAACTAAACACTTTATCTCTACACGATTTGATTTGATTGACTTGTATAAGCATTTTATTGACCAAAGAATGGAGATGGTTTGTGAAAAGTTCGGACACAATACAGTGGATATATTGTACGATTACAAAACCCATACGTACTATTTAGCATTACAACAGCTGTTTCCTGACACAGATTTGGGTCGACTAAAAATTAAGAAATTCCTAAATCGAGAATTTAAATCCCGTCCTGTGTCACTTCAGCTTATACAGAAAAGTGGTGTTATAGTCGCCGAAAGCGATACAAATTTCAGATTCGTTCATCGTACTTTCGCCGAATATTTAGTGGCGGATTGGTTGTCCGCTAACATGTTTTCGAGAAATAAAGAACTCGTCCAAATCTTGCTCAGAAAAGCTTTTGAACCAAGTTATGTGTTTGTGCGGAATTTGTTTGATCGCATTCTAGCAATCGAATGTCCTCTCCACTTGGCAGTTTTAAACTTTGATCTAGAGAACGCAAAGAAAATCATTGATTCGGACTTCAATCAACTAAATGTAATCGATAAAGGTGGTAGAAAGGTATTACATCTAATTGCAGCGTGGGGTACATATCATCCAATTTCGACTCATGCTGAGGCAGAGTTAGATCAATTACACGTGGGAGTTATCAAAGACGAAATGTTAAATATGTTAAAATTAATACCAAAACATTTGCTCATAAACGAAGAAGATGAAGTGTTACAACTTGCACCATTAGATTATGCCGTTGCCAGTTCTAGCTTACACATTGCCGATACAATTTGTGCTGCTATAGAATATGAAAATCCAATTCTTAAATATGAAACTAGCGAAAACAGTTACATATTGCGTTACCTAAATAAATTTCTGTATGGCTCGCTCGCATCCATATTAATTCGCCAATCTGTTCTTAAACAAACAACGGAGTTTATTAATCAAGCGCAAGCACAATACCACGACCAAGAGAGCTTACATGCAATTGCTAAAAATAAGACTGTTGTTGTAACACCGTCAGTAATTAAGTCTAGACATAACCTGAACGCTATAGATTCCTTGGGTTGTACAGCTATGCATATTGCAGTAATCTGTGGTAACGCAGATTATGTAAATTTATTAGTTTCTAGTGAAGCAGATGTTAATATAAGTGACACAAGCGGTAGAACTGCCCTACATTGGGCAGTAATAACAACTCAAGACGATATCGCTAAACTTTTAATAAAGAGTTCAGCCAACATTAACTTGCAAGATAACATGGGAATGAACGTATTACATTGTCTTTTAATCTCTACTACCAACAAATTCAGCGACATCTTGAATACCCTTATAGAAAATTGCTATTTACACGAAAGTATCACTATGAAAGATGTCCATGGGAAAATGCCTCTTTTTTATGCGTTACACTACAATCAGACAGAAATACTTAAACTTCTCTTACGTTATGGAATTGATATTGGCGTAACTAACGAAACATTATCTTTGTCTGCAATTCAGTCCAAAACACCGAAAGAAAATTGCAATACAAGCTTAACAGAAATAGAATCCTATACTGACCATGACGGCGCAACACTTCTTCACTGGGCTTCAGAACGCGGTTTAACGGATATTGTAAACCTAATTCTGCAGTTTTCTCAAACCATAGACCACCTAGATAATGACAGAAGAACACCACTCCATTGTGCTATAGACAATGGACATAAAGATGTAGCAGCCCTGCTTTTAAATCGTGGAGCCAATATTCATCTCAAAGACCATACTGGAGCGACAGCTTTGCTTTCAGCTGCTCAGAAAGGTAACAAGGCAATGGTTTCACTTCTATTAAATGAAGGCGCACAAATCAACGACCAAGATCAGGACGAAACGACGCCGTTACTTAGGGCTGCATATCATGGTCATTCAGAACTCGTTGAATTCCTGTTAGATCACGGATCAGACATTAACGAAAAAAACACTGGTGGGCAGTCCAGTATTTTATGTGCAGCTGCAAATGGAAGCAAAGAAACAGTTTCACTACTATTAAATAGAGGAGCACAAATTAACGAACGAGATCAGGACGAAATGACGCCGTTACTTAGGGCTGCATACCATGGTCATTCAGAACTCGTTGAATTCCTGTTAGATCACGGATCAGACATTAACGAAAAAAACATTGGTGGGCAGTCCAGTATTTTATGTGCAGCTACAAATGGAAGCAAAGAAACAGTTTCACTACTATTAAATAGAGGAGCACAAATTAACGAACGAGATCAGGACGAAATGACGCCGTTACTTAGGGCTGCATACCATGGTCATTCAGAACTCGTTGAATTCCTGTTAGATCACGGATCAGACATTAACGAAAAAAACAGTAGTGGGCAGTCCAGTATTTTATGTGCAGCAACGAATGGAAACAAAGGAACAGTTTCACTGCTATTAAATAGGGGAGCACAAATGAACGAGCGAGATCAAGCAGAAATGACGCCGTTACTTTGGGCTGCACATAAAGGTCATTCAAATCTCGTTGAATTTTTATTAGATAATGGATCAAACATTAACGAAAAAAACATTGATGGGAAGACTAGTATTTTATGTGCAGCTAGAAATGGATGCAAGGAAACAGTTTCACTTCTATTAAATAGAGGTGCTCAAATTAACGAACGAGATCAGAAAGAAATGACGCCGTTACTTTTGGCTGCATGCAATGGTCATTCAGAACTGGTTGAATTCCTGTTAGATAATGGATCAGACATTAACGAAAAAAACATTGATGGGCAGACTAGTATTTTATGTGCATCTAGAACTGGAAGCAAGCAAACAGTTTCACTTCTGTTAAACAGAGGTGCACAAATTAACGAACGAGATCAGAAAGAAATGACGCCGTTACTTTTGGCTGCATACACTGGTCAGTCAGAATTCGTCGAATTCCTGTTAGATAACGGATCAGACATTAATGACAAAAACATTTTGGGGCAGACCAGTATTTTATGTGCAGCTATAAATGGAAGCAAAGAAACAGTTTCGCTGCTATTAAATAGAGGAAGACAAATTAACGAGCGAGATCAAGCAGAAATGACGCCGTTACTTTGGGCTGCACTTAAAGGTCATTCAAATCTCGTTGAATTTTTATTAGATAATGGATCAAACATTAACGAAAAAAACATTGATGGGCAGACTAATATTTTATGTGCAGCTAGAAATGGATGCAAGGAAACAGTTTCACTTCTATTAAATAGAGGTGCTCAAATTAACGAACGAGATCAGAAAGAAATTACGCCGTTACTTTTGGCTGCATGCAATGGTCATTCAGAACTGGTTGAATTCCTGTTAGATAACGCATCAGACATTAACGAAAAAAACATTAGTGGACAGACCAGTATTATATGTGCAGCTAAAAATGGAAACAAAGAAACAGTTTCACTGCTATTAAATAGAGGGGCACAAATTAACAAACGAGATCAAGCAGAAATGACGCCGTTACTTTGGGCTGCACATGAAGGTCATTTAAAAGTCGTTGAATTCCTGTTAGATAATGGATCAGACATTAACGAAAAAAACATTAATGGGCAGACTAGTATTTTATGTGCATCTAGAAATGGAAGCAAGCAAACAATTTCACTTCTGTTAAACAGAGGTGCACAAATTAACGAACGAGATCAGAAAGAAATGACGCCGTTACTTTTGGCTGCATACAATGGTCATTCAGAACTGGTTGAATTCTTGTTAGATAACGGATCAAAGATCAACGAAAAAAACCTTTCAGGGTGTACCAGTATTTTATGTGCAGCTAAGAATGGACACAAGGAAACTGTTTCACTTCTATTAAATAGAGGAGCAGAAGTTAACGAACGAGATCAAGAAGAAATGACGCCGTTACTTTTAGCTGCACGTGAAGGTCATGCAGAACTTGTCGAATTCCTGTTAGATAACAGATCAAAGATCAACGAAAAAAACCTTTCAGGATGTACTAGTATTTTATGTGCAGCTAAGAATGGACACAAGGAAACTGTTTCACTTCTATTAAATAGAGGAGCACAAATTAACGAACGAGATCAGGAAGAACGGACGCTGTTACTTTGGGCTGCTATTCAAGGTCATTCAGAACTCGTTGAATTTCTTTTAAATAACGGATCAAACATTCATGAAAAAAACATTGACGGTCAGACCAGTATTTTATGTGCAGCTATAAATGGATGCAAGGAAACTGTTTCACTTCTATTAAATAGAGGAGCAGAAATTAACGAACGAGATCAGTACGAAATGACGCCGTTACTTTGGGCTGTAGGTGCATGTCATTCTGAACTCGTTGAATTCCTGTTAGATAACGGATCAAAGATCAAGGAAAAAAACTCTTCGGGGCGTACGAGTATTTTATGTGCATCTATAATTGGAAACAAAGAAACTGTTTCACTTCTATTAAAAAGAGGAGCAGATATTAACGAACGAGATCAGGAAGAAATGACGCCGTTACTTTGGGCAGCTATTGAAGGTCATTCAGAACTCGTTGAATTCCTGTTAGATAACGGAGCAAACATTAATCAAAAAAACATTTTGGGGCGTACGAGTATTTTATGTGCAGCTATAAATGGAAGCAAAAGCACAGTTTCACTTCTATTAAATAGAGGAGCACAAATTAACGAGCGAGATCAAGCAGAAATGACGCCGTTGCTTTTGGCTGCACGTGAAGGTCATTCAGAACTCGTTGAGTTTCTGTTAGATAATGGATCAGACATCAACGAAAAAAACATTTTGGAGCGGTGCAGTATTTTATATGCAGCCATGGATGGAAGCAAGGAAACTGTTTCACTTCTATTAAATAGAGGAGCACAAATTAACGAGCGAGATCAAGCAGAAATGACGCCGTTACTTTTGGCTGCACGTGAAGTTCATTCAGAACTCGTTGAATTCCTGTTAGATAGTGGATCAGCTATTAACGAAAAAAACATTAATGGGCAGACTAGTATTTTATGTGCAACTAGAAATGGAAGCAAGGAAACAGTTTCACTTTTATTAAATAGAGGTGCACAAATTAACGAGCGAGATCAAGCAGAAATGACGCCGTTACTTTTGGCTGCACGTGAAGGTCATTCAGAACTCGTTGAATTCCTGTTAGATAACGGATCGGATATTAACGAAAAAAACATTGGTGGACAGACCAGTATTTTATGTGCAGCTAAAAATGGAAACAAAGAAACAGTTTCACTGCTATTAAATAGAGGAGCACACATTAACGAGCGAGATCAAGCAGAAATGACGCCGTTACTTTGGGCTGCATATGAAGGTCATTCAAAACTCGTTGAATTCTTGTTGGATAATGGATCAGCCATTAACGAAAAAAACATTAATGGGCAGACTAGTATTTTATGTGCAACTAGAAATGGAAGCAAGGAAACAGTTTCACTTTTATTAAATAGAGGTGCACAAATTAACGAACGAGATCAGAAGGAAATTACACCGCTACTTTGCGCTGCTATTGAAGGTCATTCAGAACTCGTTGAATTCCTGTTAGATAACGGAGCAAACGTTAATGAAAAAAACATTTTGGGGCATACCAGCATTTTATGTGCAGCTATAAGTGGAAGCAAAGAAGCTGTTTCACTTCTATTAAATAGAGGAGCACAACTTAATGAGCGAGATCAAGCAGAAATGACGCCGTTACTTTTGGCTGCACGTGAAGGTCATTCAGAACTCGTTGAGTTTCTGTTAGATAATGGATCAGACATCAACGAAAAAAACATTTCGGGGCAGAGCACTATTTTATATGCAGCCATGAATGGAAGCAAGGAAACTGTTTCACTTCTATTAAATAGAGGAGCGCAAATTAACGACCAGGATGGTGAAGAATTGACGCCGTTGCTATGGGCTGCACGCAAAGGTCATTCAGAACTCGTTGAATTTATGTTAGATAACACACGCTAATGAAAAAGGTCTCGCAACTCAAACTATTATACCTACGGTTGTGCTGTTCTAGAAGCTAACAAAGAAATTGTTACCGTCTTTTAAGTAGAGTAACTCAAACCGACCAATGGGGTGATAAAGGAAGGACTGCCGATGGGCACATAATCCACATGATTTAACATAATGGTTGTCTACAAGTAGACAAATGATGTTATAGACTAGCTTGCATTTTCAGTTTAGAAAATGAAGAAAATGTTGGCAACTTGAATTGTAACTATTTCGTATTTTGCTGAAGATTAAGACATAAATGCGGTGTTGGTGAAATGTTGTTCGCGGATTTTTTAACCATTTTTACTAAAATAAAGCTTAACTTTTCAAACCATTTATTTTTATCCCAGCCAACCATGTATTCCTAATAAAATATACCAACAAGCGTGAAAAAATTAGAGACACGATCAAAAATAAACAAGTTAATGAGCGAATATGTGCGCCTAGTAAGAAGCAAGTTAATCATAACCTCTCTATACCAAATATTACATTGTCTCAACCGAAACCACTGTCTACTTAAATATTGTAGACAACAATATATTACACGTAAATTCTCATCTCTGTGAAGAACTTGCAAAATGGACAAATGAGATGTTTTTTGACCCACGTGTTTGAAATTAGCGTAAACCACATTTCAGACATGTATTTAAATTTAGTATTATCGTAATTAGGTTGTCCATAGTGTATGCGAATTTAGTATTTAGTATTATTTGTCCATTTTGTATCGTTTTAAGGCTACTTGGCATTAAATTAAAAGGGTTTCTAAGGGGTACAGTATTATATTATATTAATCTATATTGTACATACATTAATAGGGCATAGCGTCATTAGTGCAAATTTAGTTAGATTTGTTTGAATTTGAACGCTCAACTGACAAAGTAATTTCCTTTTTATATTTTATCTATAAATGCTTACGTATGTAAGTCCTCGAAATGACAGAAAATGTAAACTAAATATATACTAAGTCTATAATATATTACAGTCAAATACAATGGAATAGAAAAATATTTGTGGAAATTATTGTTTGCTATGTATATAGTGTATGTAGGTAATTTTCAGCATGTAAAATATGAATTAAAAAGAAATCCTAATGATTTATAATAATAATAATAATAATAATAATAAAGTATTTATTTTGGTGGAAGATGCATAATTGGCAAGAGTATTTAGCCTATTCACACCAAAATCATCAGTTTATTATTTAAACAATTAAATAAAATGATGTGATTTTGTACTACGAGTGGCAACCTATTTTTCGAATTTCAAAATAAAACCGATGTAGAAAAAATAGTAGTCCTGCAGAGATAAGTGCTGCTTTTATGAAATTGAAGGGAAGGTAAATTAGCGACATCTGAAGGTACTAAATCAAGAATGTTTCTAATTTCCTAATTTTTGAAATAAAATTAATACATTAATAACGTGTCTCCAGATCACATTAGCTACGATTTTAAAAACTGCAAACCATATACAGAGGTCCATTCGAAAAGTTGATAACAACGTTAAGAAAATAGTGGTGCCCCTGAAATGTGACACACTAAACAATTCAATATTTGCGTTCACTTTTACATGGGTCTAGGACAACTCGGCGCCGCCATCTCGGCGCGGGGCCAGCTCGGCGCCGGGACAACTCGGCGCGGAGCCATCTCAGCGCCAGCCAACTCGGCGCGAGGCCATCTCGGCGCCGAATTTAAATTCACAAACTACAGTGTGCACTACGTAACAAAATTATTATAAACAAATAATAAATAAAGTGATCGCCAAAAAGCTAGCATCAAATGAAAAAAAATTATTTAGAATTTCTTGCAAATCAAACACTAACGACCAGAGGTAATTGCAAAGTGATTACAAATGGGCCAAACAAAAGTTGTCACGTGACTTCCGTTATCAGTAAAGTTCAACATTTTTTAAAAATAATTACGAAAAATGCATTTACTACCCAAGATAGGGACAACATTTACGAAACAAAATTGTTTTCTGGCCATTGTTGAGTTAGCTAAAACTAACACATAATAAAAATCGTATGGAAATCTGGCGTAATTTCCGAAAAATTGTACTTTTTGGATTTACACAACTTCGAAAAACGCCGTTTTTAACTAAGTAAACATCACTCAATATATCTAATACGGGCTAAATAGGTTTTCGCACAAGCTGGCATCCTGTATAAAGTGAAATGTAAACATTACCAATATTTTTAAGTTGATTCTTTTCGTTTGCCAGGAAATAAAGCTAAAAAAATAAGTATTTTTTTTTATTTACCACTTTTCCGAAATATCAAAACTAACGGAAGTACAGGGTGTTAAAGTTTCAAATTAAAAACTAAACTTTGGCGCAAAGGCGGCTGGACAATTTTATTTTTGTTTATCTCTGTTGTCAAGCAATGATCTGTCAACTAGTTTTCCATTGTAATTTTCTTAATGTTATTGCTGCAATAATGGCTCATGTTTATTAAAATAATGAATGAGTGAATATGCTTATTATTTACCGAGAGTGTCGTCAAAATGCCGCTGCCGCAATTCTCTTATACGCGGAATGTGTGTGTAGAAACGAATGCTGATAATTTTGATCATTTAAGTTAGATTAAGTTTAGTTTAATTTTCGTTAAGTAATTTTAGTTCATACTTTGAAACTTTAACACCTTGTACCTCCGTTAGTTTTGATATTTCGCAAAAGTGGTAAATGGCTTACTTTTTTTAGCTTTATATCCTGGCAAAAGGAAAGAATCAACTTAAAAATCACCCTGTATATACAGTGTGTCCCGGATAGGTGAAATGACTCTTGTAAAAGGTAAAAAATTCTCGATTAAATTTTTTGGGGTTCAGCCCTGCTTGGTTAAAGGCGAATTTCTAACAGCATTTCAGTTTTGAAAAATCAAGTATGCCTTGAAAGTTTTCAAAAAAACTATTTTTTGTATTCATGACTTCAAAATTCATATTTCCCGATACGCCGAAAGTTACTGTTCCCGCACTGCGGTGTTTTTTACTTTTCAATAAAAACTAGGGGAATTGTGTTTTTTGTAAATTTTTATAACAAACGGGGCTCCGCCCTTCACCAAGGAGGCCCTCGGGGCTCCGCTCATATTTAAGCGGGTTCTTGGGGCTCCACCCCTCTCCAAGGGGTCCTTCAGGGCTCCGCTCTTCTCCAAAGGAGCCCTCGGGGATCCGCCCCTCTTTAAGGGGGCACTAGGGGCTTTGCCCCTCTCCAAAGCGGCCCTCGGGGCACCGCCCATCTCTAAGGGGACCTTCGGGGCTCCGCCCCTCTCCAAGGAGGCCATCGGGGCTCCGCCCATTTTCAAGCGGGCCGTTGGGGCTCCGCCCCTCTTCAAGGGGGCCTTTAGGGCCCCGCTCCTTTCCAAAGGGGCCTTCGGGGCTCCGCCTCTCTCCAAGGGGGCCTTGGAATTTTTTCCTCTCCAAGGCGGCCCTCGGGGCTCCGCCCTTCTTTAAGGGGCCCTCGGGGTTCTGCCCCTCTTCAAGGGGGCCCTTGGCACACACACGTCTGGATCGTTCTTCTTTATTATATAGAGGATTGTCCCTCGTTGGTTTAATTGCGCCTGCAAACACCAGAGGCGCTGTAAACGTCGACAAAAACTAACAAGTGCGTAGGATAGGTATAAAAGTTTAGTGATTTGTGCTGTCAACTCAGTAAATTAGTAAAACACTAAATAATAATTTTTTTATTTTTTAAAATATTTTCAGTTATTCGTTACAAAAAACATTGTACCTAACTCCTTCGGGAAGAATTTTCCCGAATTCGCACTACATGCAGCACTCCCTTCGGTCGTGCTGCAAACAAAGTGTTCATTCGGGAGAATTACGAACTTGTTAGGTAAATAACTATTACTGTAGAGTAGCGTGCCTTTGATGTAGCAAATACGACAAAAAGTTATTAAGAGAAATTGTTTAGAATCAACATCTAGGTTCCTATACCAAATTTCAAAATCCTCTGCCAACTTTTATCTCTCACATTATCTTTTATGTTTAGGTCCCATATCAAAGAATTTTACTTTTAACAAAGACGACTATGGAAGAACAAACATTTTTCAAAAGGTTTTTTATTTCATAATAAAAAAAATTGTTAAAAATAAAATTCTTTAATTTGGAAAATAAACATTAAAAAAATATTTGTCATATAAAAAGCACTTTTTTTAGAAAATGGCGTTTTTCAAAATTGTGTAAATACAAAAAGTGCCTTTTTTCGGAATTTAAGCAAGATTGCAATGAGATTTTTTATTGTGTGGTAGTTTTAGCTGACTAAACAATCTCAAGGCTAGAAAACTTTTTTTCGTAAAATGTGTCTCTATCTTGACTAGTAAATGCATGCTTCGTAATTATTTTTAAAAAAAAACGGAAATTTTACTGATAACGGAAGTCATGTGACAACTTTTGTTTGGCTCATTTGTAATCACTTTGCAACCACCTCTGGTCGTCAGTGTTTGATTTTCCAAGAAATTCTCAATAAATTTTTTTTCATTTGATGACAACTTTTTGGCGATCACTTTATTTATTCATTTTTGATAATAATTTTCTTACGTAGTGCACAATGTAGTTTGCAAATTTGAATTCGGCGCCGAGCTGACCCCGCGCCGAGATGGCGGCGCCGAAGTGGTGGCGCCGAGATGGCGGCGCCGAGTTGTCCGGCTTTGCTTTTACATAAAGGACTATAGTTAGAAATTTTAAATAGTCAAGTTGAGAAAGAGATACTTGAATTAGCTATCTGGATATTTTAATTTAAATAAATGTAACATGCATCTTCCATGCTGCATTACAGCAAGCACCAAGACAAACGTTCCAGTGCTCCAAACACTTTACAATAAGATCCAGCGTATCCACACGAGATATTTTAAGTTTCTGCGTTTTCGTGTGTCACAAACGGCCCGACCAGGAGGGGTAACGCAGGTAGGTTTAGCAACTGCATACGCAACACATTAATGCTGCGCTAAACTTTTCAAAATATTGGATAATTTTTACAGACACTTAAGTGAGACTTCCGAAAATTCAACACAAGCACCAGAAGCAATCTATCAATCAATATCTCAAGATGGACACAGAAAATCGCTCCCTCTATACATATACTCGCAATCTTTAGCAAAATCGCTAGAATTTCTATAGGTTAAGAATTTTCGAAATTCACACACAAATGAACAAGGAGGTTAGGCAACCGAATGAACACCAGCGGATAGACGACGACCTAACCCACATCATAAAAGGTGAAAATAGCTGGACGCTCAAGACAATTCCCGAATAAATAACTTTAATTTTAAATCAGTGTAACAAGATATCTAATGTCGTAAAAATGTCTGTGCGAATATAGAAGATGCCGCTAAAAGTGTAGTGGAAAGTGTTTATTAGCAATTTGAAAATATCAGGAAAGAGAAACCTCGACATAAAGAAGCGTTCTAGCTATGCTTAAAAAAGTCTGTAGTTATGTTTCTCTACTAAAATGAAAACACTTCTGGTTTGCTAATAAACACTTTATTCTTGTACCATATCTAAATACAAAAAAAAGTGTATGATAATTAACCAAACCACGATCTGAACTGCACGCACTGCGACCGGTAACTGTCTAGCGTCCTTTTTTGTGCGCGTGAACTAAAGACGCCGTCTTGCCGGAAACGAGGTTTGACTGTTGCCAAAACGCGGGCAAACTTGAATACTCACTGCCG
The DNA here is from genome assembly GCA_940337035.1 of Agriotes lineatus. NCBI lineage: Eukaryota > Metazoa > Arthropoda > Insecta > Coleoptera > Elateridae > Agriotes > Agriotes lineatus. The sequence goes on along the minus strand of CALNHX010005404.1, from coordinate 77,458 downwards.
CTATATCACCCCCTTCTCAATGACGTAGTCATAGATCCGTGAACTCGAAACATACGGGGAGAGTGATGGTGCGACTGAATCTGGTTGTTGTAAAACTGAGGTTTTGCTGTTGGAGAGCTTCCGTGTTTTTTCATAAAAACAGGGCTTCAAGCGGTCCATGGAGATGTTGACAGGCTTCCCTTTAATTTTTATTGTGTACACCTTGCCTTTGCGGTCCAGGACTTTGTATGGACCTGTGTACGGGGGCTGTAATGATTTCCGGACACTATCATCCCGCAAGAAAACATGTGTGCATGTCGGTAATTCGAAAGGCACGAAAACTGCTGCTTGGCCGTGGTGTGAAGTTGTAGGGCGCATTTGCCGGATGGTTTGACGAATTAGTTCCGGGAAGGACGCTGGGTCTACATTATTAGTCGGCTGATCTATAAAAAATTCACCTGGAATCCGCAAAGGCGTACCGTATAGCAATTCAGCAGGCGAACAATTTAAATCTTCCTTGTAAGTGGTGCGAAGGCTTAATAAAATTACTGGCAATACTTCTGACCATATGTCCGTCTCGTGGCACATTATTGCTGTTTTTAGTGTACGGTGCCAACGTTCTAATATGCCGTTTGTTTGTGGTCTGTAGGGCGTACAGCGGGCGCGCTCAGTGCCAATCAGCTTGGTTATAGAGCTCATAAGTGCTGACTCAAATTGTCGACCTTGATCCGTTGTAATAGAACGTGGCGAACCAAAACGGGAGACCCATGTGCTGAAAAATGCATCTGCTACTGTTTCAGCGGTGATATCCTGTAGCGGGGTTGCTACGGGCCACATCGAAAAACGGCATATCATGGTAAGACAGTAGCGGTTTCCTTATGAAGGCGGAAGTGGACTTATTAAGTCTAAATGCACATGCGCGAATCGTTCTTCCGGAACAGGAAATGTTTGTTGGGCACTTTTTGTATGTTTCAGTATTTTCACTTTCTGACATGGTAAGCAAGTTCGTACCCACGGGGAAATATGATTATTCATCAATGGCCTCACGTATCTGCTTCTGATAAAAGGAGACGTTGATCGTATACCTGGGTGCGACAGATTGTGACACATATCGAAAATGCGTTTACGCAAGCTGTTTGGCACATATGGACGTATTCTATTCGTCGACGTATCACACCAACTTTGTACGGTTTCTTCTGGCGGTGTAAACTTATTCATTTTGAGGGAAATCGTGTTTAGGTGTTGCAATTCTTCGTCTTGCTCTTGCTCTGCTGCTAGTTCCGATGCTGTACCTATCGTGGGCAAGGTAATGGCGGCGATACGTGGAAGCGTATTTGCTATAACGTTTTGAGAACCTGCAATATGAACAATGTTCGTTGTGAACTGCCCTAAAAAATCTAACTGTCGAAGGCTCTGTAGGCCCACAAAGGATAGTATAGATGAAAGAGTTAAGCTCCTAACCGACGGACTGAACAATATTTGCGACAGGGTGCTTCCAATAAGGAAAGTGTACAACAACAAACCAGCTTGGTGGGCGAGTGCGGTCCAGGAAGCCAGACAAAGGTGCCGAACTGCAAGGAGAGCGATGAACAGGGCAGCAAACGAGGAAGATAGAAGAATACACAGAGAGCGGTACAGAGACGAAACAGAAAGATATAGAAAAACACTTAATAAAGCCAAACGAAAATTCCTGAGAATACTTCGTAGAAAACGAACTAGGCAAAAACCCCTGGGGCACGACATACAAAATTACCTCGAGCAAAATCAAGACCAGAGCTTACAAGTCGACGTTGAAGAAAACCGATGCTCAAGAGATAGAATACACCAAGACGATGCAGGAGACCCTGGCCCTCACTCTGGATCAAATGTTCCCAGAAGATAACCCAGATGACGATAACGAAACGCACCAACACAGGAGAAGAGCAGCAGAAAGAGCGGAAGAAAAAGTTAAAGAAGCTAGCAAGAACATCAAGGACAAGGCCCCACGATGGGACGGACTACCAGGCACTATAATAAAAGAAACCATCGAGGAAACAGCAGAATACCTGACCAGAACCTTTAATGACTGCTTACTTCTAAAGTACTTTCCAGATGACTGGAAGGTCGGACAGGTTACCACGATAATAAAGGCCCCAAGTAAGGACCCGACTAATATCAAATCTTGGAGACCCATCACCCTTATACCGGAGCTGCGCAAGCTATTCGAGAGAATAATCAAAAACAAGATAATCGAAAGCACAATCGAAAGAAAATTTACACCATCCAAACCAGTATGAGTTCACGAAGGGCAGAAGCACCATGGGGGCGATTACCCACTTAATAAACCAAATAGGGCAAGCAGAAGATAAATACGTACTAGTCATATTCGAAGACATAAGCGGAGCTTTTGACAATGTATGGTGGCCAGCAATAATGAACAAACTGGACAAAAAAGAGGTACCGCATAGGTTACTAAGAATAATTAGAAGTTACCTCATGGACAGAGTCACAAACTACGCGACACCAACGACAAAAACCTCGAAAAGAGTATCCAGAGGGTGCTCTCAGGGGTCCATACTGGGACCAACACTCTGGATCTTCGCGATGGACGAGCTCTTAGAAGCACAAAGGGACGGAGAAACCTTCATCGCATATGCGGACGACGTCGCCCTACTAACTTCGGCTAATAGCAGTCGAGTACTGGAAAAAATAACACGGACAATCACACAAAAACTAGAGGAATGGACCGAAATTCAGAAACTGAAGATATCTCTAAGCAAGACAGTCTACATGATGCTGAAAGGGGATCTAGGTAGACACCCCACAATAAAATCAAAAACAAGAACTTCACAACGGTTACAGCAGTAAAATACCTGGACATCCACCTGGATTCCAAACTGCAATTTGGAAACCATATCACAGAGGCAAGCAGGAAAGCGAAAACTTTGGCGCTATCACTATAGCGCCACACCAGAAGAGTCTGGGGAAGCCCACAACAATTGCTATCTATCATCTATAACCATGCCATCCTGCCGATGATGAGCTACGGCGTTGAAATCTGGGGTCATAGAATCGGCCTAGCTAGGACCGTAAGGATCATCACGGGACTATATGGGGCAAGTTGTAAGGCGATAACGGGTGCGTACAGATCACCATCCTCCATGGCAGCGGGAGTATTGGCCGGAGAACCTCCATTGCACATGCGGTTAGTGGAAATTTACACGCAGAGAAAGCTTAAAACACAGCCGACAACAGATTACTTCGGACATAACATATCAAGAGACGAACTCAGAACCAAGAACGAGGTTAAAAGCAGAATTCGAGAAATTACACTAGAGAGGTGGCAGAACGAGTGGGAAAAAGAAGGAAGCGGAAGAACCACCAAAGGGTTCTTCCCTCAGGCAGCAAGAAGGTATGAAGCTGCAAATAAGATTACACAAGCCGCCATGACCATCTTCACAGGGCATGGGCACTTCAACAGCCACCTTAAAAGAATAGGTAAGACGGAAAACGCGGACTGAGCCAGATGTAGGGGTGAGATAGACGATCCGGTACACCGAATATACAATTGCCCAGAATTCGAAGAAGAAAGGCGCACAATAGAGGCACTAATTGGAGAGTGGCCAGTTACGATGCAGGAACTGGGGGACATGGCCACCGACCGGGACACTCTTGCGGAAACACTTGCAATTTTCGCCAGAAAGCCAAACCCAGCCAATATCTAACGGGAAGACGCAAGGACGAAGCACAATAATTAGACTATGCAATTAGGCTTATGTAAATAAGTATCTTGAATTTAAGTTTAAATTTAACTCTAATTTTAATATTAATTTTATATAGCGTAACTTAGTGCAAATCAAACAAAACTTGTAACAAAGATTATATCAGCAATAAAAAAGGCGCACAGAAACCTCTAATAATGTACTTTAACATGTGAATAAAGGGCTCTGGCTATCCTCTTTAAGAGGGTAGTCAAAACTTTTTTTTTGTCACAGTTGTCTCGGAGCTGCCTTCTCGGCTTTTTACCGAAAAGCGAAAGTGAGCGGCTTGTGATCGGTTCTTACAACTAATGGTCGTCCCTCGATCATAAAGCGGAAGTACTTGATGCCTTCGTAAATTGCAAGCAACTCCCTATCTTTATTTAATTTTTTTTAAAGAATCCTAGCGGTTGCCACACGTCATTATTTTGCTGCTCCAGGACACCGCCTACAGCGAAGTCGCTAGCGTCCACCTTAAGTGAAAGGGGTGCATCCTCGACGGGGTAAACCAGTAGCGTCGAATCAGCTAATTGTTCTTTGCATGCCTCGAACGCTGCTGTCGCTTCCGGGGTCCAAACAATGGGTCGCTTGTCGTTCTTTTTAGAGTCGCGCAGGTATTCATTAAGCGGGGCTTGCATTTTAGCCGCATTCTTAGTGAATTTCCGGTATAAATTGATTGTTCCCAGAAATATGCGTAATTCTCAAACTGTTTCCGGTTTCTGGTATTGTTGAATAGCTCGAACGCACTCCGAAAGTGGTTTAATTCCGTCGGCTGAGATTAGGTATCCTAGGTATTCTATTTCATCCGCGTTAAATACGCACTTCGCGACATTTATTGAAACACCGAACTCGCGTAAACGCTCGAAAACCGTTCGCAAATGTTTTTGATGTTCGTCTATATTACTCGAGAAAATTAAGATGTCGTCTATATATACATGACAAAATGGAAGTCCTTGTAAAACTGTATGCATACATCTTTGGAATGATTGGGCTGCGTAGCTGCGTTACAAAGTCTGAAGGTCATTATTGTAAACTCAAATGAACCGAAAGGTGTTATAACCGCTGTTTTCGGAATGTCTTTCTCGGATATCGGGATTTGGTGATATGCACGCGCTAAATCAAGTTTCGAAAATATTTTCTTGGCATGTGTAAAATCGTGAATATGCGGAATCGGATACTTGTCGGGAATTGTGATTGAGTTTAAACGGCGGTAATCGCCACAAGGTCGCCAACTTCCAGGTTCCTTTTTTTAACTAAATGAAGCGGGCTTGCCCAAGGGCTGCTCGATGGCCTACATATTTCTTGTTTCACGTTTCAGCATATACCCGAACTCGGCTTTGGCTGCTTTGAGTTTTTCAGGGGGAAGACGGCGAGCTCGTTGCCCGATAGGTGGTCCTTTTACTTGTATGCAATGGTGTACACCATGACGTATTTGTATTGGCGTCGGATTTGGCCTCGTTACTTCCGGGAATTCAGAAATAAAGGGATGCGAAACGGCGGGCTTATTTACAGTTGATATTTGCGTGTGATTGCTTGTTGGCGTTAAATGGGCATCAACAAATAAATTCGTGACTGTATCAAGTAAACGGCGATTTTTTAAATCCACTAATAAACCGTGGTGTTTGAGAAAGTCCGCTCCTATTATAGGTCGGGTAACACGCGCAACATAAAAGTGCCACTTGTATGGCCGGCATAAACCTAAATTTAAACAGTAAAGCTTAGTATCGAAAGTGTCTACGGGGGAACCATTCGCGGCGTATAAGCAGAAATCAAATGTCACTCGATGTGCGTTTTTGGGTGCAGGAATGTGTTAAGTGTTTTCGACCTCTTTCGTTTTGCTCAAAATTACGTTGAGTGATGCCGCTTTAATAGGTTTTTTTTGTCTTGATAAATTTCGGAAGACGGACCTGTCTAAAGTTCAACCCTGGATCTTAAAGCTACATTTTAAATTCCTTTTGGCCCAAACAATAATGCGTTCACGATCCGTAGAATTCGTCCCGTAAGCGTTCTCTTTTTAAATTCGAAACAACGGTTTGCATTCAGCAACAATACATTTAGGCAGCGTAGCTTCATATTTCCTGTTATTAAATTTAACGGCCGTGTAGTTTATCATAGTTGTTGCTATTTCCCCGAAGTATAAGCAAGTCATTCTTTGTTCTCCTTTTCGCGATAAGATCGTTTCAAATTCCAACCCTTCTAACTTACTCACTGCCCGCTGTATTCCGGCCTGTGAAAATAAATTTCGAGCAGGTACTTTGTCTGAAGCAATAACGAAATTAGGCCTTGAAATTTAGTGTTTCCTGTCAACAACTTCTAAAAGTTCTTGAAAAATAATCTTTCAAATTCGACACCCTGGGATTCGTTGCAACAGCAAGAGGTTTCTTCTAGAACGTTCTATGGGCAAGTGAAATAAGTTTCGATAAACCCTTAGTTAACCATACATATAGAATTATTAGTTTCGGAGTTCAAAACTTTCTTCTAATAGGCCCGCGATTTTAAATCTGCGAGCTTCGGAAAAATCAGTATTCGACACTCACAGAAGTCAGTTGTGTGAAGTTTTGCACCCCCCCCGGCCTTCGGAAGCCGGGGGTTGCGCTGGTTTGCGCTTGGTAGTTTTGGAGAGCCTTGTGGGGCCGCTAACTGTGTTCTTGTGGATTTTTGAGTGCAGTCCGAGCCTTTGAAGTTATCATTTTGTGAGTGTTTAAAAGTTCGCGCGGCGAAGCATGTAGTGAAAAGTGAAGTTAAGTAGCCGGCGTCGTTACGATAGGCAGTGGCGTCTCATATAGTTTTGCTTCCCGGGAGATGCTTTTGGCTTTTATTTGCCGATTTGTTAAGAGACGTCATCTTGAAGCCTTCAATAACTTTTCCTGTTAAGTGTGGAAAACCATTGCTTTATGCAAATTTAAGTATCAACGCCGCGCTTGAATTAAATAGAGTGCTCGCCGCGGGAGACTCGTTTTCTGTCATTTTGCTGGCTGCCGTTCTTCTTCTACCACCTTTGATGGGTTCCTGCCCAACCGGTCTGCCCTTCTTAGGGTTTTTCGCAACACTTCCACCACGTTCACCCAAAGCCTCCACGAGGTCAAGTCCATCTGCAGTCAATAACAACATGCTTCCAGCTACAAGGTAAATTATTTGTATTTTGTTGCGCCCAACTGAAGTGATCGGGAAGTGTCGAAAAAAGGCGACGCGTTCGGCGCTATATTAACTAAGGAACATTGCGTACGACCATTTTATTTGATCATTTTGTACAGGGGCTTGACTCCTGTCTTGTTTTTCTTTTGTGTACTAATGCTTACTATTTAAATGTAACGTAGATGCTAAGGTAATTTTTCCTGGGGTCCCAGATATCTCATGTAGGATTTATCTTTTGTATACCGTTTAAATTCACCTCTAGGTGATCATCTTCAATGTAAACTGTTTTGTAATCGTAATTCCTTTCAAATAATAAAACTGTTAAAGTCAGTTTGCTCTTTTTGTGAATTCTGAACCTTTCTTGTTTTGTTTGGGTCTTAAACCAAGTCAACAGAGCAGAGGCCTGATGTATTTGAATTGTAAAGCTGAAAGCATGTCCCTTTTGATTAAGCGAGCTCGAGGTTTGGGCCATTCAGTGTTCTTTTGCTATTCTTTAGTGACGGTGGCCTTGAAGGTAAGTGATTTAATGACAAGGTCACCCGGCTACTCTGAGGAGGCTTGGTAAACAACAGGCTGAGGTGTCCAGGTGTTCAGCAACGTACCTGGAGGACTTCTACATAGGCTACGTGTATTGTTCTTGGTTCTAGACACGTTAGCCACCCCTAATCAGAACCAAGTGGCGCTCAGGCATTTCTTTTTCTGTTAAGCAAGCTTTAGGGTAAGTACCCCGTCGGTTTTTCACTTAAGTCTTCGAACTACCCCTTCCCGACTAAGCTAAGTGCAGGTAACCGGAGCAACAAAATCTGTTCCAACACATTAAGATCTGTGATTTCTAGGGAAAACCGGCGAACCCTGTAGTTTGTACCCGTGTTTGGACAATAAATACGACCTATGTCGATCTGATGAATTAATCCCGTAACAAATGACAGATACGTCAGCGCCGGTGTCGATGAGGAAGCAAAGATTTGTTGATTTGTCGGTAATAAAAAGACAATTGCTAATGATATCTTGTCCGTCGTTGACCGTCTCAGCCAGCGACGGAGGACCTAGTTTTCCGGCTAGGGGACGTAGCTGCAGGGCTTTGTGCACTTGACAGCTTTTTTGCCAAACCTGCGATGATAAAAACTTACACCTGCTTGGGAATGGTTTGAACGGGAGCGAGAGCGCGAGCGGCTTCGAAAAGGTCGGTGCAGTTCACGAGACATCTCCTCGACAAGTTTGGTTAGCGCCGCCACTTGCTGTTCAAGGGCAGAAATCGACGCCTCGGTTCTAGTTGGTCCTGCTGACGCCGCGACGCTGGATGCGGCGTGGCAATACCCAACAGATGTGGTTGGCGTGGGTGCAGTTGGAATAAGGTTACTAAATCATAAAGGTACCGCCAACTGTGTAAACATATATCTTTTGTCTTTTTTAATTTGGGGTTCCTGTCATTAGTGTCTCACTCTCACTCTCACTTTCTTACAATGCTCTGTCCTTTTTAATTTGGAGGAACAAAATCTTGGAATGGAATGGCGATACCTTTATGTATTTAGTGACCTTAAGTTGGAACTGTCTGTGGCGCCACCTGTGGTCCTGCGTGTGAAGTCATGGCGGCTATGTTGTGGGCGCTCACGATACTGACTTCCGTTATCTTATCAGCTATGGCAATTATTTTGTCCAACGAAACTGCATCGCTTGCACTTAAAATCAACTGTACCGCCGCGGAAAGTCTTTGTAACTATAAAGTCCGTAGTAACTCGTCACTTAGTTTTCCGCGGGCTAAAACTATTATCTCGCTCAGCAATTGCGAGGGGGTTCTATCACCTAACTCTATGTCCGTTAGCACTGCTCGTAATTGTTTTTGCTCGGAGTCTGTAAACCTACTTTTGAGTTCTGTTTTCAAAGTTTCATATTTGTCTGTTTGCGGGGGAGACGTTACAATGTCTGACACTTGTTGTAGTACCGTACTGTCTAAGGAACTAATTATAGTAAAGTACTTACTTTGGTCTGAACGTACGTGATAAACGTGGAACTGTGCTTCCACTTGCGCGAACCAGAGAGCAGGATTCACGTGCCAGAAAGGTGGTAGCTTTACTTGCCGGATTTCGAGCACGTGCTCACTAACACTATTCTGTCTATTTTAGGGTCACCACTGTAGTTATGTTGCTCTACTTAAATGAAAACACTTCTGCCTTGATAATAAACATTCTTGTACCATAACTAAATACAAAAAACATGTATGATAATTAACCAAACCACGATCTGAACTGCACGCACTGCGACCGGTAACTGTCTAGCGTTCTTTTTTGTGCGCGTGAACTAAAGACGCCGCTTTGCCGGAAACGAGGGTTGACTGTTGCCAAAACGCGCGCAAACTTGAATACGCACTGCTGCTACAAGTCGTAGCAATTCGAGAGTTCTGAATTGCTTCTTCAGGCTGGTGTAAGCCTAATGGTTACAGGAAACCTCTGTAATGCCCAAAGGGCCTAGGAGCTGGTAGCTCTTCCAAGTGCCCTCAGCAAGCCGGGCATCCGGGTTCTATATCTTTCTAGACCTCTCTATCTGGGTCACTTTCTGAAAGAAGTTTTGAGGGGGGCTACGCTGGATATCGGTCTGTGCATGAACGCGCAGCGCTGGGCGCTTGCCTTTATCGCGTATTTCGCGCGCCCTGGAGATGCAAGCGCCGATTGTAGCTTTCGAATTTGAACACATTATTTTACATGTAAAACATAAATTTGGGCTGGCGCTAACGTCACATATGCACACCTCATAACCGGAGGAGAACGCAGCATCATTTCATGTCGTGAAAAAATGTCTTTTTGGTTTCAATTATAACGAATATTGCAATAATGCATACGAATGTTCCTTACTATTTCCTTGTATTATATGAGAAAGGATTAGATAAAAACACAAACACGTCTGTGATTGAGATGCTTGATTGGACTTTTTCCACTGTCCCCGGTGTTTATCACACGACGTTACGGGAGTTTTTTATCTACTTTCGTACTCAGCGAATGTACTCCAGACCTAAGAAGCACTAATTTTGTGTATGTCTATTCCCGTACACTTGTGCCTACCCCAGGGTTTGAACACGGGACTACTAATCACTTGTGATTACGAAGCTGTTACTTTTACCACTGAACCACGAAGGCGGCCAGGTATTTTAGTTATAAAACTATATGTAGCAGTGAGAACCACTGATTTAAGCATTATTACTACAGAAGTTGATGTTCATGTTGTTTAACTATTGATAAGTTATAAATGTTTGACTAGCGAACTCCGGCTATGAATTGATATTGTCATAAACTGCATTTTTATGACTACTGTGTTAATGCTTTTCAACTACAATAACCTTAAATTAAAAATAAGAATATAAACAACCATACTTCAAAGCACTGTTTTGCCTTAAGCTTTATTTAACGCAGTTGCCCAAAGAGCACCGTTTTTTAAACAAGTAATTAAATGTAAATAGAAAACAATGATAATTTAAACACATCCATGTTAGAAATGAATCTAATTAATATTACTTTTACATGAAATTACAATTCGTGGGACTGTGAAAACATACACTTAATTCCTACCTAACCCTGCAAATAAGTTTCAAGATTTTAGTCAAAAATGCTAGAGTAGGTACTCTATAGTTTCTAAGGTTTTTTTATAACCACCTAGTCGTAGTAACTACAATTTTCTTTTATCAGAAACTATGGAATCATTACGTTACGCTTATTGTAATATTCCCTTGATACCAATCTAGTAATAATCAAGTAAATTCTTTATTATACTTCAAGTATAGTGGTTTTTTCTTTTCTTCCTATATGCTTCTAATCGGCTAACTACAGTTCTCAGTTTCAGTATTACAAGTAGCGAAACATGCTCGAACATCGACAATTCGAAGCCTTCAAGCAGAAAATGACGAGAAGATCAGGGATAGATATGTTGTTATATTTCTATGCAGTACCAAAGGAGGAAGGAGCACAATCGCAAACTACCTAATCGGTACCAAGTTGGAGGCCTACGACTATGGATTACAAAGGTTTAAAATCAAAGAACAAGAACCTATCAGGGGTCCAAAAATTGGACACACATCCGTGTCGGTCACTACAGTTTCAGGAGTGTACTCCATTTCGTCCAACATGTTAGTGGTTGACTGTACAGAATTTGACGATAACAGAGGCCCTGTTCAAAACGTAATCAACATCCTGTGTTTATCAACCAAATTAAGTTTACTCGATCTGTGGACTTCGTTATGGTGGCCGCCATCTATGAAGTGGCCAACGACAACGTGAACGTCTTCATTGATTCGGTGCAGAAAATGCACGAGCTGTTGCATAGCAGCTACGATGCATCCCTGACAAGCACTTGCATCATTTTTACAAAAGTTTCTAGCAGTTGGACTGTACGAGACATTTCAGATATGTTGCGAAAGTAAATCTTAAACGATAGTCTTAAAGTTAGCAAGCTGTTAGTTAAGAACATAATCGACAACCCTCAGTTAATTGAAATATTCAGAGCTCCCAGTAAGGAGGGAGAAATTATTCCCAACTTTGGGGTTAATATACTGGGTGCGATTGAAGAAAGCGAAACGGTAAGCCCTCTTCGAAGGGGCTCGAGCAGGTATGTTGGAAATATATCCAGAGTACATCGACTCAAATTACGTTAAGGAGGAAGTCGACGACATGATCAAGGGGTATCGAAACTATTTGCAGGACAAGTGAATATATGCAAACAGACCCAAAGTTTATTTGAAGGCTAAACAGTTGCTCGTACAAGTCCATCGCAACGCACATTGGCCTCATCTGTACTATATCAAAAAAGTCACTGAATATTCTGCAGGGATTGCCAGCATCACCAGACTTTATTTGCAGCTTCGATTTTATCATCCTTTTGGAGCAGTCGTCTATAGTAGATCATTACAAAAGCATTATAGAAGAAAATTATTGCAACTCCTTGGAACAACTTCTTGATGATATTAGCCAACTATTGAAAAGCATCGACACGGAACTTCAAGAAAGGGATAACAACTACATTCAGTTTCCGGCAGTACGTAGTTTCCGCGCCACGGCACAAACCCTAGCCTACCGCATGATTTACAAAAACTACGATGCTGCGAAGGGGATTTACACAGCAACAGCTGACACTGCGTCGAACGTAATCCAAGCAATTCCAGACAAAGAGCTACTGCCCCAAGCCTTACATGCAGCACTTAATGTAGCAGACAAAAGGCTGACGAAGGTAACACTTAAATATGTTTTCAGGGCTGTAGAGAACGCTGCCAAGATGGCAATTGCATATGCTCCTAAAGCACTTGCTGTGACGGGCATTGCTGGAATTTTGGGAACTGGTGGAGCTTTCTACATTCTGTACGACAAAATCTATGGCAAGAGGTTTGAGGCCAGGAAGGCTCAATGTCGAACGACATATGGCTGGCTATAAAAAAGGTAAAACAGAGTAAATATTATTGCAAATGATTTAGTAAATGCAAAATCACTAATTGGGTTATGATTTCTTAGCGTGAATAGTTTAAATTCGCAATTAGTTTAATTGGAGATATAATTTCTTCCAGCTACTTTATATTCGTTTTCTACCGCACACAATTTCAAGCGCGCAGCTAAATTTAGGCCGTTAGTAAAAGTAATGTTTCGTTCGTTCCTCCACTCGGAGTTTGTTACGGTATAAAACGGTCGTTAAGACCCTTAATAAATTTACGTAGCAATGCTCGCCCCTGCGTGTCCCTTCCAGCCTATTTGGCTCCTGCTAAAACTCAATTGGGAGGGAGGTTCGAACAACTGGGCACAGTTTAGAGCGAGGTAGCACGATAAAGGTGGTTGACGATAATTGGTTAAAAGAAGATTCGACGGGCGCCATGACTTTTGGGGATGTAAATCTCAATTCCACAGACCATTGGCCAAAATCCAAAATCCAACAGCCGTTACGTCGCATTCTTACCCCCGGGAGGGGCTCCACAGCTGTAGACGTTTACACCTACCTTTGGGTGTGCCTCTTGCAGTTGTTTGGGCCCTGTGCAATAGAGTATACACAGCGCGACAAGAATACAGGTTTCTGTCACTTTAAATAAATATACACAATACAAGAGTTGAGCTAAATGAAAGTGATCTATTAACTCAAAATTTACACACATAAATCTGAACATGTAATATGCATTGAAATAGGGGTTAGTCAGCGTTTCACAGTAGTTAATTATCTTACGACTGGGACAAAACGTGCATTAAAATCTTTTGGTACATCAATCCAAGAAGCTACAAGTATAGAATACCTGTTTAGGTTTTTCTGTACTTGGACTCAAGTCACCACAATATTTGTACAGCTCAAAGCGAGCGGTACCTGTTTAATATTAGACGACACAAAATAGCATGCATTGCCCCTTGAGTGTCTGCAATACACACAACACTTGAAATAAATAGTACTCTTAAAACATAATTCACAGTACTTTTGTGTTGGCGTAGGGCTCCAACAACTGCAGTTTCCTATGAAAACAGACGGGGTATGGCAATTAGGGGACGATCGGACGGGCAAAGGGGCGGCCGACAGCTTACTCCGAGATGGTGATATATTAAAATCCTTCTTACGAAGACTTGGAACTGGATCATAACGACGAACGACAGAGATCCACCCTGTATATATGCTTGCAACGCACCTTTTTGTAAAGATCCGCTTATAGACAGCGATAACATGTACATAACGGTACTAACTTAACAAAGGCACTTATCATGTGGCTTACACAACCACCCGAAAGACGGCGCACTCCTTCAAACAACTAGAGTTTTAATTGCTGGCACAAATTACCCGATAGGTTCAGCTAGATTATTGGGGCGGAACTAACTCAACAAGAAGCGACCAAGCGCGTCGTATTCGGAATTGCATCATGCAGGAAAATTACCTATGTATCCATCTCCCTTCAACTTACACCACATATGTGTGCGATGCCGAAAACTGCATCATCCAACGCAACGCGCTGGTTATCACGGTCTGGTCCGTCCGGTAGACGCCGACGAGTGTAACTCGACACCGCCTTGGCCCAATTTGAATTCGGCCGAAGACTGAAGGCGGAGCCTATCACGGGATAATTTAGTGAACCGATTAGCGGGATCTGAACGATATGGTAACAAGGTGCCAGATTTCGTTCCTATAAGATGAAAAAATCCCTTGAGGCAAAACTAGGGCAACAGATGCCGTGACCTGTGTTGAAATTAATCACAGGGCCTAAGAGGGTCTGGAAATGAGCCCAATTTAGGGGGATTTCGTTCCAGGGAACGGGCGTAAGGATGGGGGGGCGTAAGTTCTGTTCAATTAAACGCCGGGAGTGTTAACAAATTGTTCCCACTTGTCATCGAGATGCTCTTGGGGATGGCCATGAAGACGCGTTGTTTGTTACCGAATAATTACTTAAACCCTTGGAATTCCGTTTTCGCTAGTTGAGTTAGTGTCGGAATTCGAGAATCGATTTTTATCAGACCAAATTCTGTATCGCCTCAAATTTTATTGTTAACTATAGTTTCCCCTCAACGCTGAATTTCATCAGCCTCCAGGCTTTCTGAAGCCCAGAAAGGCCCCAAGATTTGCTGGCGAATACCGTGGGCCAGCATTTCATCGTTCCTAAGTTACCTTCCTGGAGCTAGGGCTTCGAACATGGCAGCCTATTGAGGTCGCAGTTTCAAGCTGGAGATCATCTAAGCCTTCAGAAGTGGTATCATTAACAAAATACTGCATTACCTTATAAACACCCCTTGCCTGTGTGTAATTACTGCAAGTATATCATCCCGCCCTGTAGATACAGTAATTACGCCTCTTTTGTTAAATTAACATTTATGCTATTACATAGAGGATATTGTTCGTCTAAGGAGAACCTCGTTTGAGTTTTCACCTTGTTGGAAGGCTAAACTCCATTTCAACACGTCGGCTGTGTTGCGATGAGCGTAGTAAAATTAGTTTCCCATAGAATGTACTATCGTTACAAGACCTTATAAAATTCCATCTCTTAGCAATAATTTGCTAAGCTCCAAAGCACCAAGCAGATGGTAAATGGAGATGAGGTGAGATCATACAGCAAATACTCCAATAATTTCCAAGACGCTTCGGACGTCTTCTCCTCCGTTGGAAGCGTCGCAACCATCTTCAGGCTAGAGTGCACAACTTAGTGGTACCTAACAAGCAATAATATCCACCTTCTACGCCTGCGAATATATCCTGTAGCACATCCTGGTGTTTTTTTTTAATGAAACGATTCTTCATGCTGTCATTTAATTCTTTTGGCGATGCAGGATTCATAGGTGTATTGATTACTAGATGCTGTGTTTTAACATAACTTTGAATGATTCCTTAATGGCTTGAGAATATATTATACTCTTCTTCATCTGAAGTGTATCTTAAGTATTTTTCTAGTCGTCCTCCACAAGCCTGGTCGTTCTTTGCATTTCGTGAATGTAGGTCTGAAATTACTGGATTCCCAATTCATCTAAGCCTCGCTTACTTCGGTGACTTAAACTGTTAATAAGAGTTTTATTTTGTGGATTTCGTGTTCTTTGCCTCTCTCGTTATCCTTGCTGTTTTGTTTAATTAGCGTCAGTCCGGTAAATTGTCGTAATATTATCAGTTGATTACCCATTGATCAGCCTCGGTAGAGAAGCAGATATTTGTAAAGTACTTGTAGATAATATTACTAGACGTAGATGGTCGGAGTCGATTTCGACCTGTACCTTTTGTTATATTTAAGTATTTAGCGCAACTTTTACATGGTGCCCTCCTTGTCATTTTACACACCTAAGCTTCATAAAACACTGAGAAATGTAGTAAGACTTCTTTCGGGGTGCAACTGCTACTATTACATGACAGATTCTATAGATCTTAAAGATATGATTTTATTCTTCACTGCATGTTAGTTCCACTGCACATACTCTAGAAGATATGACTTGTCTAATAAATTCGTTGACACCCGGTATAGGATACATCTACAACATCCTTAGTTGATATTTACTTTGGAATTCTGCTAGATGTGAAAGTTATGGTTGTTTATTATATTTCGTTACGCATTATCGTAGGTATATTAAATATTTTATTAGTTGAGACCTTCCGCGGTTCTGATATTTTCATATACTAAATCTCCGGATTTAAGCTTGTCGACTATGCAGAAAATGTAAATACGCAAGATACGTCAACATCCCACAGCAGCAATTTCAGTTTTTACTGAAATTTCTAAAAACGATTTAGAAAGATATGTTAAAATTCTTAAGTCGGATATTTTGTGGGATGTTGTCAATCACAATCACTCAAAAGCTACACATACCAGAACGAATGAAATCTTTTGCGTATTTTATAATTTTGAAATGCAAATTTATATCACGATCATCCTATTGCTGGCATGGTAAATTTTTCCAGGGCAGCTACTTAAAAGGATCGTTTCTTTCTTATAAATGGTGTCGTGGTCCATGAATCAAGCGTACATTCTATTTTACTATTATCTTACCTTTAAATCTGCATTAAAACCTGTAACTAACACTGCTTCATTGTCCACATGGTTTTTCCTCTATACCTATTAAGAATCACTACTATGTATTTTCAACATTGTATTAAGGTCTTTACCTACGTCGCAATGTTTACAATCACGAGTGAATCCATTCGACGTGGTGTAACCGCTACGCCCCAAAGATGGCTTCTAAACGCCCAGTCTTGCCTTTTGTGCCGAATGTACCGATTTTTCTTCATACAAGAACCGTCCAGTATATTTTCGCTTTTTTGATTGTTCATTTTACCACCCATTCCTTTTCAGTTTATTTTTCGTCGTATCTAAATTACCCTTAGTTTAACTCAAAACAAGTGAAATAATCTTTAGTTTGATTTAACATTAAAGAAAAAGCATGAGCTACTTAAAGTGCACAATTAGGTATTAAGGCCGCTTTACATTAAGCACTTCTTTTGCAATGCAATGCAAGGCAAGACAAAAATGGTAGTGAGCGCATGCGCCAAGGCAATTTTTATAATCAGCTGATGCAAGACGAAATGATTAGAGCCGGTTCTAATTTTGTTGCAAGTCGCATGCAATTCTAGTAATTTTTTTAGTAAAAAAGTTAGTTACCAACCATTCAAATTGAAAGTAGCAGTGAACTAACCTTTCACTTTTGAAATTTGATAAACAACTTAAAACACGTGCTAAGACTACTGTCAATATAAAATTAAAATTACCACGTACGTATTACGAAAATTGTTTTATTGTAATTGTTGTCAAAATAATATGCACTTTTATGTATTGTTAGTTGGTAGTTTTGTTTACAAACGTCATGTATTGCACCTGACTTGCATAAATGTAAAGTGACAAGCAATATTAATTTTTACATGCAATTCTTCATCTTGCATTGCATTGCACCGGTCTTGCTTAAATGTAAAGCGGCCTTTACTTCGAATGCAGGCTTTCACCGCAGTTGTTCATAATGGTAGCTTCTTCCGGATTGTGCCGTGGTCGTCGATTTAAACTTGACATTTCGCTGCTCATGCTGCCAGTTTCTTCAGAAGTTTTCTAAAGACTGATGTTGGTGCCCTTTGCTCCTGGTTTATATATCTAGGAGTCGTTACGGCTGGCTGTTCATGTCATCTTGTATGTTATTGGGACTTGCCGTTTAAATCGACGACGGAATAACCCGGAAGAACCTACCACTATAGGTATTACTTTACGCTTCAGATATTTCCTTGCAATTGTTAAGACCATCAACTACCGTATCTAGTTATTTGTTTTCATGTCTAGTCTAATGGCAGATCCTGGAGAATTTGGAAGGTAGGGTCAACCACCAAATATAAAATGCATTTCTATCCCCTCACAGACAAAGAAACATTCTGACATCCCGAGATCTAAATATTTCGCATATGGGCTCGCAAAAGTTAGCATCAGTAAAAACATTATCAAACTTTACAAACGAATGAAAGATGATTAAGTCAATGGAATACATCTCTTTCATTTTTTATTTAAATGTATAATTTGACAAAAAAATGGATCTCCACTGTTCGAGAGTGAAGTTTATCTTTACATAAAATGAGGAATTTATTGCTAGGTCAAAATCACTTCTTTCTTTCAAATTTTTTTCTACTAAAACGGCTGTTGTTAGTTTTATTTATGGTAGATGGCCAATGCGTAATTCCCTGCAAGTGCATGATGAAATGAATGTATAATTTTAAACCAAGTCATAATTAATACAATAATGCAGGGTGAGTCGCGAGAAAAGTACCAAACTCTGAGAGTGTATACTAGATAACTAGTGATAAATGTATGACTTAAAAACCCCAAATTTGTAATTCGATTTCCAGTTGTTTTCGAATTACAGCGTCTTAAAAGCAATTGCCTTTCCTGATAATTGTATTTGGAAGACTCTTAATCTTTAACAATAACTAAGCAAAAAATTATAATTAATGGCTCACCTACATTCCGTCCATGTTTTAATCCCAATATAACATTGATTTTTAATTTTAATAATCCTAAAAGAAACGTTTTGAATCACACCTTGAGGCGTTACTGCGATCACAATTTTCAAGTGTGAAGTAATTACAACTTTCATATCCCGTTCATTTAATATACTATTACCTATCCTGTGAAAAGTATCAAATCTGTAAATGCACGCCTTCGCTTGTCATTGTTCTGCAAGCAGTTACAACGATAAGAACTAATTTATTACCAAAACAATGCTCATTTGTTACCGTATGCGGCTGCTTTTACCCTCGGATTACATTACATTTCGGGAGCACTATAATTGTAAATAAAATCAATTACAAATTGAAAAATACCCCCATAATTCATCAAGACTCAGATAACAAATGGAAAACTTTTAAAACTGCTCTTATAGAATCTGCCGAGACAATACTCACTAGACAAATACAAAAATCAAAACAAAACTGGATAACGCCCGAGATCCTCCAGCTTCTGGAATAGAAGAATGGTACAAACACCAATGCGAGGAAATAGAAGAACTACAATTAAAACATGATAGCCTTAAAATGCATAAAAAAGTAAAAGATCTAACAAGAACTGTTAAACGTAGACAACCAAACGTATTAATAAACAAAGATGGGAAAATAATTATTGATATTGAAGAAAAAATTATTTAACGACGAAAAACACGAAAACGAATTATCAAATCAATTTCCAACCAATGGACTAGAAATAACTAAAGAAGTTATTCATGCCATTCAAGGACTAAAATCTGGGAAAGCAACAGGTCCAGATGAACTACCTGCTAATATTCTAAATTTAATTGACGAAACAGGTGTTCATATGTTAGTAGACCTACTTAATACTATACTCTTAACAGGAATAGATCAAATGAATGGCTGCTATCAACTTTTATAACTCTCCCTAAGAAACCAAATGCAAAATCATGTACAGAATACCCTTATAGTGCGGTATTCTGTACATGAACCATAGCCTAAAAGCGTTTCTGAAAATAATACATCGGAGAATTTATAAGAAGTTAGAAATAGGCATCAGCGAAACACAATTCGGCGTCAGAGGCGGACTCGGAACGAGAGAAGCATTATTTTCACTAGACATTCTACTAAAACGCTGCCTAAATATAAATCAACACGTGTATGTGTGCTTTATCGATTATAATAAACCTTTGACAAAGTACGACATGACCAATTAATACAGATGTTAAAAGAGAAAAACTTAGACACAAGAGGACATTAACATCATTACTAATCTATTCTACGGTCAAAGGGCAGTGCTACAGTTTGTTACGGTCTCAAACAACTTTTACGACACCGCGCCGGCTCATACGAAAATTACGTAAAAGCGAGACGGCCGGCGCGGACGATAACTTCCAAAATCGGGACAATGACTCACCTAGGACCGCTGCCTTGCCCGTAACAAGATATGCCGACTAGACATCAGTGAAGCAAGGTGTGGTTCAACACGAGATAACCTATGGGCAACGGCCTAAGGGGCGGTAAACACTGACAAAATTAAATAGGGCGCCACCCGGTTCCGTCAACCAGAACGAAATACATAGGTAAGCCCACAGAGGAAACAGGAAGCAAATGATCCTACCTTTCGACTTCCAAAGCTCAACGGGAGTAGAATATAGATGTTCACAGCCTCATGACCTCCAACACTGCAGCGACGAGCGTCATAACCTACCTGCGACGCTTAACCACTCAGGATTCGCCGTACATTTATCTTTACACAATATATAATATAACCTGAAAATAAGCATGCACAGGCTCGCAGAAAATCATAAAGCATCGTTCAATAAACCGTTCTATTGGTCCAAACACAAAAATATTGGTATAAAAAGCCTAAAAAAGCTTTCACATCAAACTTTAACGGCATAAAACTGTGAACCATGCGACAGCGAGCAGTAATATTAGGTTAACTTTTAGACTTTCAACAATTTTTATATTAAATACTTATTTAGCAACCTGATTAGTGATTGAATTAGTGCGTCTTAGCTTTACCATCGCAACTTCACGAACGAGAATCTTAACCGTCACGTTGCTGTTACAACATTACTAAAGAAATTGGTGTTACAATCATCTAATTAAATCTAAGCAACTACTCTAACATCGCCTGATATATTGCGCTACAATGTATTTGGTAAATAAGTTGGCAACTTTTCAATGATAACGATAAAGCGGTTAGTACAGAAAATACACACGCTGCCTTAACTTTTAGCTTCGCCTGGCTCTAAATTTCGGTACCATTTCAAACTCGCCTCGCAGCGTCGCAGCGCAGGGAAGGTCGCAAAGGTTACGGCTGCATGTGCTGAAGACACCCACCAAGGAACACCTCGCAGGACACAATATGCGGCCCAAAGAGAGGATCGTATGAAGACGGCGACCAAGGCACGCTCCCGCTGTATTTATCGCACTATAAGGTAGCAAATCACCGACACGGCACAGGATAACTCAACAGCGTCGGTCAACAACAAGGGGCACCAAACAACACCTACAACTGTCACCCTAGACGGCCCGTCAAGTACTCTAAACGAACAAAACACTGCTGTAACAGCAAAAAAACAACGGCCAAATTAATGGAAACGAACTCTCTGCGAAACCAAAAACACGCCACGCAGTCTCAGCACACTCAAAACAAAAGCCGTTCCGCCTCCCCACGACCCCAAGGGCCGCAGAGGGCGGCAGGGCAGCTCCCGAAAAACCTGGTAGCAGTAACTGCACAAACAACCCGTCCAAGACCGAAGCTGGCCCCTGACTGACTCAAAATCCAAGCCAAGCCACGATTTTCGCGGCCAAACGCGCACTGTCGTGCCAAAACCTGTAGCCAATGAAATCGCATTTCACAACGGGCGCTGCGGCCTGCGGATGAGAGAGTGCGACGGAAGTTAAATTATTTAGGAAAATATCTCGGAGGAGAGCTTAGCCTTGAATTAAAGATAATACTCTTGAGATGCTTTGTAATGTCGGTACTATTCTATAGGATGGAAATCTCGACGCTATAACAAAATGATATTAAAAAGTTAGAGGCACTCGAATTGTGGATGTACAGACGAATATTAAAAATACGGTGGGTCGACCGAATAACAGACATAAACGTAATAAGAAGAATGTACAAAGAAAAATAAATTATAAACACCATAAAAAAGTAATTTACAATACTTGGGACACATTATGAGATGATCGAAATACCAGCTACTACAACTAGTGTACCTGTATAATACTTTAGTAAGAGTAAAGCAAACAGCGAAAAATTTTGGATCATTTTTTCATGGCTACCAAGACTTAATGATATATTGAAAAGCAAGGTTGGTAAAACTGACACACGAGTTGTCAGTTTCATCAAATTCGAGGTTAGCAGGTTAGGTTTTGCGTCAGTTTTGACACAGATTGACGCAAAACCTAACCTTCTAACCTTGAATTTGATGAAACTGACAACTCGTGTGTCAGTTTTACCAACCTTGTTTTTCAATATATCATTAAGTCTTGGTAGCCATGAAAAAATTATCCAAAATTTTTCGCTGTTTGCTCTACTCTTACTAAAGTATTATACAGGTACACTAACTACAACTAATTATACAAAGAAAAATCCAAGGAAAAAGACGCGAGGTGAGAAGACGACACTCGTAGATGAAAAATCTGAGAGATTGGTATAGCTGCACTACCAACCAATTATTTAGATCAGTTGCTTCAAAAATTAGTATAGCCTTGATGATTGCCAACGTTTGCAACGGAGATGGCACCTAAAGAAGAAGATAATAATTGTAAACATGGCAATAATCCTGCGAGTTTGCGGCGGTTTCGGCTGCAACATCGTTAGCCTTCGCTTCACATTGAAACTGCCATATCCCAATTCTGCAGCGCCAGCGTTTCGCTCGTTATAAAATGGAGATACCTTTGAAAATCTATTGTAACATTGAGTAGTCTATTTAAACTTAAACCTTTAAGGCGTTGTAATTTGAAAAAAAATGAAACAACTTTCGGGTTTTTTTTCTTAGATTAATAATTCCCGGAATTTGGTACTTTCCTCGCTATTCACTCCGTACACTGAAAACTAACCATTAATAGAAATACATGTGATTAAAATAACAGGGGCAAGCTGGAAACCTAGCAAACGAATGACACTCTGGAAGCAGACGTCGCGTTTCTTATCTTGCTAGATGCTGTTAAGTAGTGCATCATTTGTGCGAGCCAGTAAGTTTCCGGAGGCTCTCAAAAGTATTGTAGCCACGATTTTGTAGACCGTTTCTAGTAGCTTTGGATCCCGTCGCCAGAAAGCATATGCGTAAGTTTCGTCGGGTGTGAACTTTCTCCGGGATTCCCCGCGACTCACGGCCGAACCGGTCATTTTTGGCGCAGTCTGCGAGTTTATGGGAGGGCAAGCGACGTTTTGGTCGAAAACGCGTTATTACCAGACACACCGGCTGGTATAGCTGAGACCAAAACATTTCCCGTTTCAGTGTAAACGTGGTCAGACGTGTGTCCGATTAAGGTCCTGCGTAAGTAGGTAAGGGGCTGGCTGAGACACCCCCCACTCCTTCTCCTTTTAGCCCCGCCCCCCTGTGTCACGTGACAGTGGGCGTGGGAACTAGGTCATCTCTTATCATCGTGGGAACTGGGTCATGGTCGACTGATCGCTAGGTCATCTCTTATCATCGTGGGAACTGGGTCATGGTCGCCTGATAAGCGTGGGAACCGGGGGTCAAGGTCATCTGTTATCATCGTGGGAACCGGAAGTGTCGACTGATAAGCGTGGGAACCGGGTCAAGGTCGACTGATAAGCGTGGGAACCGGGTCAAAAGTTGCAGATAAAGGTAAAGGTGCATTTAAAAGTGCATTTACGGTGTTCAGGTGCATTTACGGGGTTGAAAGCGCATTTAAAAGTGCATTTACGGGGTTCAGGTAAAGCTAAGTCGACCGTGGGAGCCGGAAGTGTCGACAGATAAGCGTGGGAAAATTTTGATAAGCGTGGGAACCGGGTCATCTCTTATCATCGTAGGAACCGGACCGTTAGCAGAATGAGGTCGCGCGATTAAAAAATCACAACAACAACATATTAAAGAGTCATTGACCTGGCCTTTAATGTCTGATTAGATAAAGATGTGTGTTAGTTTTAATCTGTTAAAAGCAAAGTATTACAATTTTATATTAATTAAATTATTAGTAGCTCGCCATACAAGATAAGATATCCGGAAAGTGCATTTAAGGCATCTGTTGCATCAGTCCCATTACTGTGTATGTGGGGAATACAAATAATTAGTTCGCGCTAAAAATGCATCAGTTCGTAACGGCATGTCAAAGGCAATGGACACCTATAATTTCTATAGTGAGACGGGCAACTACATGTCAACATCACCGTTGAATATGTCGACTGAAGAAAAAAGTTCTAGAGATGATGAAAATTCAAGAACTCCATCGTGGATACGTAGTCCAAACAGCGAGGGGATGCAGAACGGTGATGACATTATCGATTACGAGCCTCGTGAAAGTTTCCAAATTATACAAAAAGTGTCGCCTTTATGGTGTGCGTATCAACAGCGAGATCTGCTGTTTAACAGTCAATATCGACTCGAGAGGCACGTCAAGGAGCAAACATGGTGTTATGAACCTCATACGAATCTAATAGAAGTAGGACTGTGTCCTGCCGAAAAGTTTCTACCACTTGTGAAAATCCGATGCGCAAGAAGCAATTGTCAAGAGGAGATAATTTTCACCGAGAAAGATTGGCAAGTTTTGCAAACGTCTAAAGTGGAACTGATTGCTAGAAAATTTTTCGATGGATGGCAAGATGGCCCGCTGACAGAGAAAAGTGTACGTTTAAACGACCACCTGTCGGTGGTATGTCGCTATGTGTACGGTGAAAAATTGGCAACATTTATCGATAGTGACGTGCATAGTATAGTTTTAACACCGAAAGAATTCGAAATGGTTTTTGAATTGGCATCTCTAGTGGCATTTCGATTAGAAGTGCTCAACAGAATTGATATATCAAAGAGTTATGTGTCTATGATAAAAATGGTGGCGAATGTAATGAAAGCGACATGCATTATCGATCCGTTGTTTATGGCCTCTCAATACCTGGAAAGAGATGCCACGCAAGAGTGTTTAATAATGAGGGAAATGTTGCAACTGTATAAAGACATCTTTATAGAGGATGTGAATAAGGAGCGCGCTAAAATCGCCTAAGATTGTATTTTATGTGAAAATTGTAATAAATCATATGTAATTATTAATCTAATAAATGTGTCATTATATCTGTATGTTATTATTATTTCGGATTTAGATGTGCTGGTGGGGATGGTAGTAGTAGTGTACCTAGTAGTGCCGATAGCAAAGGTAGTGGGAGATAAGGCTAAAATGCGTATAAATACTAGGATTAGAGGGATATGTCTCACTAAATGTTAGTTTATGGCGATGGTTTACTCAACACCCTTATCAATAACCTACCTGTAGAATTACACTTGCCAGGTGGTTATCAATATTGTGGTCCGGGAACACGTTTAGCCAAAAGATTACGACGAGGTGATCCCGGTATAAATCCTCTGGATAAAGCGTGTAAAGTGCATGATATTGCATATGCGACAAATAAAGATCTAGAAGGTAGACATCGCGCCGATAAGACATTGGAAGAGGCAGCCTGGAATAGAGTAAAATCAACGGACGCTACTACCGGTGAGAAGATGGCAGCGTGGGCTGTGACAACTGCAATGAAGGCAAAACAAAAACTAGGTGGTGAAATGACGACGACGACGACAACGACGACCAGGAAGCCGATTCGACAACGTGCAAAAGAAAAAGGTATTGCAGGCAAAGGTTTCTTTAGAAAGTTAACAGAGCTAATTAATAAAAAGATTCCGAAAGGTGGTCTCGATAGCAAGAGTGTAATTCAAGGCGCACTAGTTGTTGCACGAAAACTCTTGAAAGATGTCGGTGGAAAAAGGAATGTCGCTATTCCTAGACAGATTCCCTTGCCGAAGGAAGGCGGTATTCTACCTCTCGTGCCATTATTTGCCGGTTTGTCGGCCTTAGGTGGTCTGGCCGGCGGTGTGTCGGGTATTGTGAAAGCAATTAATCAAGTTAGCGATACGAAGAAACGACTCGCCGAAAGTTCGCGACATAACAAAACTATGGAAGCCATTGCAATGGGCAAGAAAAATGGCGGAGCATTATTCATAAAACCCTATGGGAAAACAGGCAGCGCACTCTATTTGAGACCATATAGCAAAGGTGGGAAGATTACTACTACTATTACTCCACGGTACAACAACAATCCTAAGACGAATAAAAGTCGCAGCAAAGGAGCCCCGCTATTTTTAAAAACACATCAAAAAAACTAATAAAATTGCCTCGAAGAGCTTTGACGGATGTGGACTTGATAAAATACGCAAAGGATGTTAAAAACTTTAGAGGAGTGTTTATGCGCGATAATTTGCCAAAAGGTCATCCGTGGACAAACGAAAGTGCAATTCTAAATTTGGACAATGAAACGGGCAATGGAACCCATTGGGTGTGTTACAAGAAATACGGAAATCGAGTTCACTATTTCGACTCTTACGGTGATCTACCTCCACCTATGGAGTTACAAAGCTATCTTCGAGGTTGCGACATGTACTACAATTACGAAAACATTCAAGATTATAACACGAACGTTTGCGGCCATCTGTGCCTCAAGTTTCTGTATAAAAGGACCGTACATAAGCGAGCGCCATTCAAATATGTCTCAGACGTTCGTAGTATCGGGAAGAGGTAATATAATTACCACAGGTGCATTATTTCCGACGATTCAACTATCGTCCGAGTATAATTACACACTCGGCCTCGTGGGTCTGCACACCTGCAATTCAGTGCGAAACATTTTTCCTGGCAATAACAAATTCTATTACGATATCGACGACAAAGAAATCACTATACCGTCTGGATGTTATGAAGTCGATGAAATAAATGCCTATATACAAGAGGGAATTTCCAAGGATAACAGTGGCGGTGCTAGTTTGAAAAAGGAATTTGACGAGAGCCGTTTTAAACTCGTGCCGAATAATAGCACGCTAAAGTGCGAAGTGCAATCGATCTATAGAATCAATTTTCAAAAACCTGGAAATATAGGTTCTATGCTCGGTTTTAATCCGCAAATACTAGAAGCAGGCAAGAAACACGTGTCCGACAAGGACGTCGAAATCATTCGAGTATATACCATCTTTGTCGATTCAAACATTACGGCCGGATCTTATCGTAACAACATACCTTGTCATTCGATTTATGAATTTGGATTGAGTGTGGCGCCAGGATATCAACTGGAGTGTACACCCTCACATATTATCTATTTTCCGGTGATTGTTGATGAGATTAACAATATTACATTAAGATTAGTGGACCACGAAGGTCGATTGGTGGACATTAGCGAAGATACATTTACGGTAGTACGACTAGAACTTAAACGAGAAAAATGGGCCTAGATTTTATAACTAGAGGGGGTAGCAGCAGCAGCAGCAGTGAAGATGATGAACAGGATAAACCAAAGTGCAAGAGAAATAATGATTCAGTCGAATGCAATTCGTCTTCGATCACGCCAGCATTAGCTACAACACCACTTTGCAATTCGGATCTGAAATTTTTAACCCGATTAGGATTTACCATACTAAGTCCACAAGATAAGAATAAAAAGTGTAAACAATAGCGCAACAATGTCATCCAAACGTGGTTCTGATAGCAACGGAGATAGTGACGATGTTATTTTTAAACGTGTGCGATATAATACAGAGGGACATAAATTAAATATTTTCTCGAAACCGCGAGTTGATAATTTAATCATTAAGGAGGACTATTACTCTTATCAGCCGTTTACGTTAAATACAAACAATTCGGATATAATTAGAATACAGATTCAAAGTTCAGACATCCTGACCGCTACTTACAGAAGTTTCTTTACGATATCAGGAACCTTTGCCCCGAAAATCGCCGACTCGAAAGATTACACAATCACAAATAATGCAGGTCTATTCCTGTTTGAAGATATACAGCTGTTATTCAATGGTCAGATTATAGACAATGCAAAACAACCAGGCTATTTGTCTTATCTCAAAGGCCTCGTTTCCTATACGGCAGACGACGTGAGTGCACTTAGCGCTTCCGGATGGTCACATGATCATGTCCAACAAACTATCGACAAAGATAAGAAAACTTTTGTCTATGCCATTCCGCTAAATCTATTTCTGGGATCGTGCGAGGACTACAAAAAAATTCTCGTGCGAATACCACAGGAAGTGGTGCTTATACGGAGCAAGAGTGACGTAAATTGCAGTAAAAGTGCAACTACAGCGGTCGATTTTAATATTACAAAAATTACATGGGAAGTACCTCATGTGACTCTGAGTGACGAAGCGAATTTGCATCTGCTGGAAAAATTACGAGTACAGCCCACTGTACTACTACCATATCGCCGATGGGAATTACATCAGCATTCAGCCCTTCCACAATCCAATTCGACAATTTGGCGCATAAAGAACACAAACCAAAGTGAAAAACCTAGATTTATAATATTGACATTCCAAGAAGCCGGTACCATGAATTCTCAGACTGGATATGCTACCGATCTCGCTCACCTGAAAATCACCAATATCAAGGTGTATTTGAACACCTCCGAATTTCCGCAGCAACGTATGAAACTGGATTTCGCCAACAAAAATTATTTGGCCGCTTACGAAGCTTATAGGAAATTCCGAGCACAATACTATGGCGACATCGCTTCCACGGACAAGTGTTTGCTAGATTATAACAAGTTTCTACAGAAGCCCATTTTCGTAATCGATTGTACACGACAATTGGAGTCTGTAAAAGAATCGCCTGTAGATGTAAAAATAGAAATTGAAGCTGCCGAAAATTTTCCAGTTGGCTCGTCAGCTTTTGCCATTCTGATTCACGATAACATCATTCAATACAATCCTTTCACGGAAATGGTGACAAAATATGTTAGAGATTAAATAAGGTTTTATTGTAAATATCTGGTCGATAGTAACCTACTAATCATATTTGTAAATTAGATGTGTAAGCAAATTATGTATGTTTCGATTGTAGTAATATTCATATGTAAATACAAGTGTGTGTAAACAAATGGAATTTTATTTAAAAGTGTGTGTATGCATGCAGAATGAATTAGTATAATGAGGGTGGTTAAACAGGAGAGTTCGCTACCTGTTACAAATATCGACAATGTAGCTGAAGAACGAAACAATCGAATCGTCAGACATGGACCGCTGTTGCCTCAATCTGTTCGTGCATCTTTTCTGGGACCTACGGGCTGTGGGAAAACGAATGCAATGTTAAGTTTGATAACAGATGCAAACGGTTTACGATTTCAAAATATCTATGTGTACTCGAAATCGCTCAATCAACCGAAATACGAATATTTGCGAGTTATTCTTAAACCCATTCAAGGTCTCGGTTATTATGAATTCAATGAGAAAGAGGAAATGATCGAAGCAAATCATGCAAAACCGTACAGTCTAATTATATTCGACGATATTGGACATGAATTGAGACAAGAGAAGATACAACAATACTTTAGCATGGGTCGTCATAATTGCATCGATTGTTTTTATCTTAGTCAAACGTACGCTCGAATTCCCAAACATCTTATCAGAGACAATATTAATTTACTGGTATTATTCAAACAAGACGAGTTGAATTTAAAACATGTGTACGACGATCACGTCAGCGCCGACATGACATTCCAACAGTTTAAGGATATGTGTGCACTGTGCTGGAAGGATGCATATGGCTTTTTGGTAATCGACAAGGATAGCAGCAGCAGTGATGGTGGTGGAAGATATCGTATGGGTTTCGATTCATTTATATATTTATAAGCTAAAAACCCGTCTCATATCCGAATTCCCCGTCATGGAGAATACATCATCATCAGCAGCAGCAGCACAGTTAAAGAACAAAGTAATCGAAGCTACAAAAAGCATTAGGAAAAAATTCGCCGCTTATAAACGTGATTTACATAAGGCCGAACGAGATTATTTTCAAACGCATAAACAACTTATCGAACCGCTGCAAAGTATCGCCGCCGTGACTACAGCTTCAAATGCAGCAGCAGTAAAACCGTCATCCGAGACACCATTACATGCAGAACATCGACAAGATTCTACTACTACGTCACCGCTAATTAAAAAACGAAAACTTGAACTTGAATCACCTATTCCTACAGTTAGCAGCCAGGCAGAAGTGCAAGATGAAGACATGACATCATCATCATCATCATCATCATCTGAAGCTACATATACATATACATATAGTCCAATGGTGCAAGATGTTATCGAAAGATTACAGAATCATGCTGATGAGGATGTAGATAGGTCTAGATACGGTATGAAATATGTAAAATCAAGGGACGAATGGCGATTTGGTTATGAGACTATTGATGTTTTACCCGACAACGATATAAAAGTGGGCGACGACGTTTACAAAGGTACGCCAGGCCTTTTCGAATTGTTAACACTCAAAACTCCGACGAATTTTTCCAACGAAGATATTGATAACTATAGGAAAATTGTGAATAGAACGAATGCAGGAAAGACCATACGTGGTCGTGTTGTAGCAGACAAAAGTGTAAAATATCAGCGTTATCTACAGCAACCGCCACCTGTAAAATTGCCTACGAAGAAAGTGCTGAAAAAGACAGCGGCGGCAAAGCCTAAACCAAGAAGTGGAAGTGGGGTTTTTAAAACTGTACGTGATATCGATAAACCAGTTGATTACGTCTATTGGAATAAACCGTCTGAATTGATTAGTCGTTTACGTCTTTTATATGCATCCAAGTGGGCTGGTAATAATGCACATGACAATGAAATTATCTCTATCATCGAGGAGTTAAAAGAAGAGGGTATCATAGCTTAAGGATTAGTGTAAAGATGGTAGTCGACACCTTTGGACGTCAAGTTAGCGATTCATCACGTGGCTTTAATTCTGGTAGTGTAGCTGCTGCTCGTGGTCCACCTGGAATAGGATTTAAATTAACAGCCAATGACGATTACGATTTGGAAACTAAACGATTGTGTAACATTGGCGATCCGCAAGAAGATAACGATGCTGTAAATAAGAAAAACACCTTAATTGTACAAGAGAAGGTTGTTAGTGTGCGTAAGAGAAAATTGATAGATGTTGGCGAACCAGAGGCCGAATCGGATGCAGTGACCAAGAAATTTACAAAGAAAAAACTCCGCAGAATCAATTATCGAATAGATCGTGTGTTGGATGCTATCCGCGAAGATGTCATTCTCCGTTTAATTTCTCTCGAAAGTACATCGAGAGCGCTAATCACATGTGTAGACTCCATTACAGCTAATCTGTATCATCTTAGTTCTGAGTGGAATCGCGATATGAACACATTACCTATAAAGGTTGCAGCAGAATCCTTTATACATACTTCACCTAGAGCAGAACATTTGCTGAAATTATTCGAAGAACAGGAGCAGCAGCAACAGCAGCAAGATGACGCCTCCGAAGATAATACCCAACAGCGGCAATAGGAAACAAGTTATAGTTGATGAAATTCATAAACCTGCACGTAAAAATTTCCCAAGAAGACATACAGTACTGAAAGGTCCGAGAGATTTGTATCAAATCGATCTTGCCGAATATCGTTACGATGCAAAAGACAATGACGGTCACAAATTTATATTGTGCGTAATCGACTGTTATACGAAATACCTGTGGACTTTTCCGCTAAAAACAAAAAGTGGCCCAGAAGTTACGAGTGCGATGCAAATTATATTGAATGCGGCCGGATCACCGAAGAATATTCAGTCGGACGATGGTAGCGAATTTTGGAATCGACACTTTAAAAAACTCATGAAAACACTGGGGATAAGATTTTATTCCACATTTTCAGTCACAAAAGCAGCCATTGCGGAGCGAGTAATTCGCACGATAAAGACAAAACTTGAAAAACTGTTTAGTTTTAACGGCAACTACAGGTGGATTGATATTTTGCAGCGTGTTACTGCCGAATATAACAATGAAAAACATCGTACGATCGGAATGACACCTCATTACGCATTACATAATAATGTCAATCTGGATGCTGTGTATGCTCGTGTGAAGCGTGTTGGAAAACTTCGCTATAGTGTAGGCGATGTTGTACGTATTTCTAAATTTAAATCGACATTCGAGAAAGGCTATAAACCGAATTGGTCTACGGAACTGTTTAAAATCGTTAAAGTACAACTGACCAATCCCACAACGTATCTATTGGAGGATTTGGAAGGCAAGCCTATTTTGGGTGCATTTTACGAGCAGGAAATTGCAAAAACCAATGAAACCGAAGTGTATTTAGTGGAGAAGATATTAAAACATCGCCATACTCGTACGAATAATGAACAGTTATTAGTAAAATGGTTAGGTTTTAAAGAGCCCACATGGATATCTGCTAAAGATTTAATTGTCTAAAATTGCATGCATACTATGTAGTAAAATAAATAGAATATTAGTTTAAATATGTATATTGTATTTATAATGTTACATAATAATAAACACATATATTACATATAGAGTTTTTATTTAAAAGACATTCATGTGACAGTTGGAGATCGTTCACAGCAGGTCGAAATACAATTTGACATCTGATTGGAACACATCGTCACTTCATCTTGGTGTTGTTGTTGACATTTTCCTCCTAATATATTATAAATAGCAGCAACTGTGCCGCTTATTGCTCCCATCGCAGCAAGTACACCTGATGCTATCCATATCCATGACTCATGAAGTACTACATTCATCGTCATCAGCATTACATAATTCCATATCATTAAGTTCCATTTTGTTTCATAATAGGTGCCATTGTGAAAATAGTAACGAATCTTGTAATTTATCTAGGAGCCTTCTTTGTCCGCATACTCCAATGTCGCTAGGAATGTCTTGTTTAAATGTTTGAAGGTCATTGACCTCCACTCACATGCAGCCGTGTCATTAAATGAGGCCAATGAGTTTGAAAATTCTGCGCAAATCTCGACGTTTTTCACATAGGTAGGCCAATACACATATATAGTTTTATTTATTACTATCGCTAAAGCAAAATACATCAAGGCACTACTAGCCATTATTCTAAATGATATGACACTTTTTAACATTTTAGTCTTATTTCTAGTACATATTCCCTCTACATGCGCACGCGCTTTCACATTCAAGGTAGTAGTTTATTGGCCTACTTTCTGATCGAAAATACGCTTGTACACCTGTCCTTTGGCCATGCATTCCTGCAATTGGGTCCTGGTAAAGTTAAGGTCGTTGCGGAGACTCAACAATTGAATATCCTGCGAAGTAGTCTGTGTGATTAGATAATCTAATTGAACCTTGTCATCGGCACACTCTTGGGTAATTTTTTCCAAACACTTTGTCGAACTCGGTAGTGATACTTCATCTCGCAAAGCATTGTACATTGTCGAGAAGTTAAACATAGGAATTTCGTCGCCCCATTGAGGTTGATGAAAATCTATTTTTACATTGGTTTTATTCACATTCCTATTTATACTGGTCGTTCCGTTTAACCACATTTGCGAATTTAACGAATGATCGGTTGCACTTGTCACAGTCAGCATAATTGCAATCAGCACAATCATTTTCATAAGGAATTGTCGCAACTGCGATATGTTCACTACTAAGTTCTATCCGTAAATCCACCATAATCTATATCGTCGCAAAAATTTCTTATCACTGGTTACTCCCCCCACCCGCAACTTTTGTAATTTTCCACATCTTATACTTAAAACCTTTGTTTCTAAATGTCTCTTACTCCCACCGTTTCATTTTTACGTGAACGTAATTCTCCCAATCATGCCTTAGATATATTTACAGTCAAATTTATTATCGATTTTAATGTCCAGCTACTTCCCGTCTCTTGAAAATCTTATCTTGTATGGCGAGCTACTAATAATTTAATTAATATAAAATTGTAATACTTTGCTTTTAACAGATTAAAACTAACACACATCTTTATCTAATCAGACATTAAAGGCCAGGTCAATGACTCTTTAATATGTTGTTGTTGTGATTTTTTAATCGCGCGACCTCATTCTGCTAACGGTCCGGTTCCTACGATGATAAGAGATGACCCGGTTCCCACGCTTATCAAAATTTTACCACGCTTATCTGTCGACACTTCCGGCTCCCACGGTCGACTTCCGGTTCCCACGATGATAAGATAATAAAGATGACCCGGTTCCCACGCTTATCAAAATTTTCCCACGCAATTCGAACACCTACAGATGACTCTTTTTAACACTTAAATGCACTTTGAACCCTTAAATGCACTTTTTAGCTTTACCTGGAACCCCGTAAATGCACTTTTAAATGCGCTTTCAACCCCGTAAATGCACCTGAACACCGTAAATGCACTTTTAAATGCACCTTTACCTTTATCTGCAACTTTTGACCCGGTTCCCACGCTTATCAGTCGACCTTGACCCGGTTCCCACGCTTATCAGTCGACACTTCCGGTTCCCACGATGATAACAGATGACCTTGACCCCCGGTTCCCACGCTTATCAGGCGACCATAACCCAGTTCCCACGATGATAAGAGATGACCTAGCGATCAGTCGACCATGACCCAGTTCCCACGATGATAAGAGATGACCTAGTTCCCACGCCCACTGTCACGTGACACAGGGGGGCGGGGCTAAAAGGAGAAGGAGTGGGGGGTGTCTCAGCCAGCCCCTTACCTACTTGCGTAGACGCTAATATGTGTTTTTAGTCACACTTTCGTTTGCGCAAAGAAAAAGACTTCTCGTGGTACTGAGTGTCCCGTTTTAATTAACAAGAACGGCCCTGTCGGATCTCATAACATCTTGCAGCAAACTGCATGTGTGTTGAGGCAGCAAGTCACAGTTTCAAGTCGCATCGTCGCAGTTCGTGGCAATATTAAAGTCACACTTTCGTGCCGCATTTTCATGTATCCTGCCAACATTGAAATTGTCCCACAGGGTCCGCCACTTTCTCTCGATTGGTACCAAAAAAGGGTCCTGCCCGGCACTGTGCTGAACCGCCTTTACGTGCAGCTTAGGTTTCGCCAAAAATAAAATTCAACTCAAGTTCAGCCTAATTGTGTGAATTTGGCAACAGGTAGCTTCTTGCGACTTGATCACAAGTCAGGTATTTGTAACGCATGCCCTAGTATACAGTAGCGAACGATTTGTGCCACAATTTGATCGCCGGGACTCACAAGATGCATGTGCCGCTGCGCGGTTCATATTCCAGCAGATTTCGAGGCGCCATTTAGCGTCGACCGTTATACGTCGACGTTTGTGTCAGCGTAACGCAGGAGAGGCTTGAGTGATTATGTGCCGACCCGGGGGCATCTGTCGTTTATGTGTCACTATTCTTAGTTCATTGTTGCGAATATTTCATGTCCATGCTTGTGTCTTGCGTGAGTGAGCAGCTGTCCAATTTCGTGTCACGACAAATGGCCGCCATCTATCGATCGCCCATAGGGCATTCATAAGCAACGGGAAGCTGGTCGCCTCGTCGTGCGTAATTTTAATATATCGCGTTGTAACTTGTGGAGTCGCGTTGAGTTGTATTATTGTGCCTGTCAAGAACTTCAAGCGATTCATCTTTTCCCGGCCTTTAAACAGCTATTTGTTTGTTACCTAATAAACAAATTATAAAATTTCTGTTTGATTAGAGTAAAGTGCTAAGCTGGAGAACATTGTTAAAAGTGTCCGGACCATTTCAATGGCGCTGTTCATGCGAAATATTCCAACCAAATGCGCTGATGTAAGGGGATCTTGTGAACCTTTTGTGTTTACCCTTGCGTTTAAGTAATCGCAAGGTAAGTTTGTAACGCTAGCGTCTGCAGCAAATTATAAATTGTATATAAAATAATGCATTTAATTTGCACATCGCTCAGTTGAACACAATCGGCCATTACGTCTAGTCAATGCTCGATTTTGCGATAACGCGATCTCAGCCGCTACGCGCGGACGAAGCGTACATCCTTACGCCACGCAGTTCGTAACCAACACCTCTAGAAAAGCACAGATAACGAGGGCGCGGAAGAGCATAAAAACAACTCCCGCCGTGGGTTCAAATCACTTGAGTCCACCGATCCAGACCAGCAGCTTTAGGCCCAGTGGGGCCTAGCCCCTAGTCCTGACCCTCCGACTTGAGTCTTCAACTTGAGCCTCAATTCCCGGAACTCTCCTTTTCCTGCAACTCCTTACCTGACCGGGTTTTCTGTCGTAACAGCTGCATTGTCTCACGGAATAAACCTGCAACCCTTTACTTGACCGAGCTTTTGCTCGTGACAGCTGCACTGTCTCACCAAGAGCTAACCTCCCGCACCTAGCTTTATCGTGAAGGAAAGCCCCTGAGTGAATTTCGGTCGTGACAACTGCATTGTCTCCCGAAATAAAATTCTCCAGGTTTAACCCTATTGTGACAGGTGCACTGTCTCATAGGGTGAACAAGCTATACCAACCCCTATATCCCCTGTTCCTAAGTAAAAATTCTTGCACAACGAACTACTTCACCGGAGTGTCTATACACTTGAAGCGTATTAAATACTAACATACCTGTACTCCGCCTGCTGGGGGACCTGAAGATAATTTCTTCAGTCTTCAAAGGCAAGTTGCACTTCACCGGCAGGGACGCGTAATCGTACACCGCATTCCAGCGGGTCCGCAGAGAATTTGCTGGAAATCTACAGACCCCAGCAACAGGTAAAATTTACGTTGTTCATGGAGTCCCAAATTTGCATACCAGGAAAGCACCACGACCTGTACGGCTTAATACACTGCCAATGAACACCAGGTGTCTTGTATTTATTTTGTTTCATGATATTCTTACAGACAGCAAAATGTAAACAAACCGCCATATTTTCCGGCACACATATAGTCTATCGCAAACATGTCGTTCAGGGCACGGGATATACAACGCAGCAGACCAACACAGACTCAAGCTCGAGACAGCAACCGACAACACGTACGCGCTATTTGGGGTACTGACCG
The DNA here is from genome assembly GCA_940337035.1 of Agriotes lineatus. NCBI lineage: Eukaryota > Metazoa > Arthropoda > Insecta > Coleoptera > Elateridae > Agriotes > Agriotes lineatus. Next base: position 41,179 of record CALNHX010005404.1, on the reverse strand, counting down.
CCCAGGGACGAAGGGAACGCGCGACATCAAAAGGAGTTTTAGTTATATTAATGTACATAGCAATTTCATAAACTAAGACTTATTTTGAATAAATATCTAATATTATACCGTTGATTTATAAATTGTGTTTTTCCTGACCTAATACATTTGAGATTAAGGGTCCAAGACAAAACGCCGAATGACCAAAACGCTGAACCGATAATCCGTCCGACTGCCATTCCGCCGACTACCATTCTGCCGACCGGTGTCCAAAACGCCGAACGACGCCAACTGACGTCACGTCGTTCGCGGGCTTGGCGTCGGAGCCGAATACAAATCGAAAATTGTATTTGGTCCAAAACACCGGCAGCAGATCTATTCGGCACTTTGGCCATTCGGTAAAATGCGGACTGTCCAAAACGCCGAACCGATAATTCGACCAAAACGCCGACTGCCATTCCGCCGACTATGTCCAAAACGCCGACTGCCAATCTGCCGACTCTGTCCAAAACGCCGACTGCCATTCTGCCGACTAGCTCCAAAACGCCGACTGCCATTCTGCCGACTCTGTCCAAAACGCCGACTGCCATTCTGCCGACTAGCTCCAAAACGCCGACTGCCATTCTGCCGAACGTGTCCAAAACGCCGAACGGCGCTGACCGTCGCCACATCGTTCGTGAGGTTAGCGTCGGAGCCGAACCCGAATCGAAATTTGTATTTAGCCCAAGATGCCTACTGCACATCGATTCGGCACGTTGGCCATTCGGCAAAATGGCCTAAAACGCTAGTACGAGCTTCGCTCAAAACGCCGACCGCGTTTGGAGTCGGCAGTTTGGCTGTTCGGCGAAATGTCTTCCAAGGTAATCGCTGTCATGACCAAAACGCCGATTGCATGTACCAGCGGCAGTAAACAGTTTTGAAATTGCATTCTTGTAGATGACGTTGCAATATGGTGCGTTTGTTTATTTGATTAACTGTTTCTCACTTCAACACTAAAATTGAGAAAATGTTAGATGTTTCGATCAAACTCATTTATTTAGTATGTCTGGTGCGTATTAAATTTTACCTAAATAATTATAAACTCATCACAACATTAAAATATCTCTTAATATGTGCACAGTAGTGGTTCACTTTTCAGTCCTCCCGATGGTACTTAGAAGCGATTATTCACTATGGAAAACAAACTATTCCTGACTCATGGTGTGTAATTAATTCTGCAGCAACCAATATGCCACCTGCTTTTGTATTTACAACTGCCTATTTAATGCTTATAATGCCTCCTTTGCTACGTAGAATTACTGTATTGTCTAATTCGAGCATTTGTATTTGATTTTCAGTGCCTCTTTGCCTGTCTATTGTTGAATTTTTTATGTTTACAAATCCGGTCTTTACTTATGATTAACGTTTTGTTAATGCGTTTAAGATTTAGTTAAGTTTCCGAGAAATTAAATTATTATAGAATACTACCACCACCTATTTTTGTTTGGTTTCTTTTTTTACGGTTTCACATTTATGAAATTAAATAAATTATATTAAAAACTTAAAAATAACTAAATACCAAGTATCATAAAGACTACACTTGTCACGTCTCAACATTAGCAGTAAGTGTATGATATCAGCTCTTTCTGTGTTTCATTACGATTATCAGTTTCCAGGTTGGTAACAAAAGCTGCGGCAGAAATAACACATTTTCATTATAAACTACTACCAAGATTGCTTCTTGCACGGACAACAAACTTTTTTCTGAATCTTAAATGAATTCTAGAGTGCTTCCCCCTTCATTCAATACATTAAACCAAAAAACCCTGTACAGCAATATTGTACTAGGTAAGAAAGAAATAATATTCGTCCCAAAAAAGTTCTCCATCACTCTTTTATGCTTCACGTACGCTCTAGAAGTGTATATCTAATTGTTTTTCTTGTATAGATTGATGAAGCTATAGTTGCAGCATTAACAATCAGAATACGATAAAAAAATATGGTGTGATACACGCACACAACTTTCCTTTACAGTGATCTTTAATTAATCAAAAAAATTATTTTTAATTTTTAAGCATTTGTGAAAAAAATTCAAAAATTACAAATTCTACAGAAACCGTAAAAAATAGATTTAGTTGAATAGACAAATTTTCTCTAAAATTTTAATAAGGGCTGTTCTATTTAAAATTGGAGTTAATAAAAAAAAAGAAACCCATTTTCAAAATATTCAACTGAAAAATCACCTATCTCACATCAATACACATTAAAAATGTAATAACAATGTAACGTTTGAAAAACATCATTAGAGCCGTTTTGAAAAAACCGAAAAAACTGAAAAATTACAAGAGTAAACACCATACTTCCGGTTATACGATTTTCTTCAAAAGCTTGTTGTCGCATCTAGATAGTAAACAAAACTTTTATACACTGCTCAAGGAGCACCTAGTAAAAGTCGACTTAAATTGTTACAAGTTTCTATGACAATCAGTATTTGTTTGTTGTAGGTTTTTGTTTTCAGGGATTTCATAATGGAAACGCTATCACTGTACATTGGAAAATTTGTAGACTGAGTACTGTTTCAAAATTTACATTTACCGTAATTTTGGAAGAATTTTTTTGAGCGTGTATAAAGCTTAAACGTCATTCCTCTTTTCGTTTTTTCCTATTTCAATGTTTTTATGTATCATAGCAGAATTGACCAGAATTAGAAATGTGTGTCAGCCCTTCGGTCCTAAATACTTAATCATTTCTGGACTTATCTTGTGATGTCCAGAGGCTTTACTAACTTTTAATGTTAATATTGCTTGTTCAAATTGTTTATTTTGCATGCTTCCCTATTCGACTCTGATATGCTGTTGATCACTTTTCGTTGTGTCATCTGCATCGCTATTATGTTGCCCAAGTATATCTTCAAAGTGTTGCTTCCAACGGGCCATGATCTCCGTGTCGTTAGTTAGTAATTTTCCCGTTTTATCTTCAATGACATTCAGAAGGAATGTTTTGTCTTTTCTGAAATTCTTTAAGACCCTACAAAAAACCTTTTGTTCTTTTTTAAAGTTATGTTCCATTTTCCCCAAAACTCATCATCCAAACTTTGTTTCTTAGCATTATTCACCATTTTGTTTACTTTTATTCAATGTTGTTTATCAAGCTCATAGTCTTCATTGCATTTTGTTGTGAGGTAGCTGTGCCATAACTATTTCTTTATCTTCAATTTGGGTGGATTTGTTTTGTCCTTGTCTTAATAGTATGGTTTTTTATACCACATACCTCTTCTGCTGCCGATATATATTTTTTTAATTTTTGCCCAATAGCTTCTGTTTTATCATCATATTTAACTCAGTCAACTTCGGACACTTCTATTTCTAAAAGAAATTGGTAGTTAAGTTGTACTTCCTCATGATTTAGGCTGCGAGACTGGATTGTTGTTACTGGTTTTATGCTTTTACCCCCCTGTATATTTTTACATATTTGATTTTTTCCTTTTCTAAGCTTTATAAATGCGGTCTTTTCTTGAAATTCGCTTTATAAGTTCTGGATTTATTTGATTTTATTAAAAAACACTAACTTTCTATGGCACACTGGATATGCATGGATGAGATATGGTGAATTTAAAAAAAACCGAATTATCTAATAAGGGCCGGTTTTACAAACCAAGGCTAAAGTTACCGGGGAATAAATACTCTAGAAACGATTGCTGTAACAAAGGAAACTATGACAATTATACCTCGGATAGCTTATTGTGGGTATATAGGTACTTGCATTGGTGTGCGGAAAAAAAGTCACAGGAAAAAAAGTCACGGAATTAAAGCCCCCGGAAAAAAAATCCCTCGGAAAAAGTCACCGGAAAAAAAAGTCCATTGGAAAAAAATCCCTCGGAAAAAAATTCACCCTAACATAGCCTGCTGGGAGAAGGAAACATAGTGAATAGATTATAAATAAGTGATAAATTGGTAGTGATAACCCAATAACCCACGGTGTTAAGGAAAACGTGGGTTATGATGTAAACAAGCTAGTAATAGCCCAGTTTACTTGTTTAAAATGAACTATTAAAACACCTTATTACTACTGTATTGGATAAAAAGTATCTCCTTCATTATATCTACTTTTGATTAGTGATGATAAAAGTCGTTTTTTAATAAAAAACGTAAAAAAAATATTTTAACCATTTTATTGAAATTGTGAATTGTCAAGTCCTTTTCGGCTAAATTTTGAGTTACAAGATATCACTATGCAAAAAAATTACGTATATATCGTTAAAGGCATCTTAAATCCCCAAATTTAAATAATGGACCATACAATATTTACTTAGGATCTAATGCAATAGTAGTTATACTAGCTGAAACCCGCGGCATATGCCGCACTTAAAATGTAGGACGGATTTAATAGCTTTTGTTGCACTAAAGAAAGTTTTAAAAGCACGCTAGAGATTGGCAGTAAGAAAAAGTTTAAAAAAATATATTTTCAATTGGAAAGTTTCTGGAAAGGAAACACTCGCCTCTGGAAAGCGTTTTATGGACATTTTTGGATAGCCTCCGGGCAACTTTCTTTCATATTGGATACAGCCAATACTGCTGAATTGAATAGTGTCTTCTTTTTTCTGTTCAGTATTAAATGGTACATGCAGAGGTGCCAGATCTCACGATTTATCGTGAATTCTCACGATTTCATTGCAAATCTCACGATCTCACGATAAGGACTATTTATCTCACGATTTTTGTATCAATTCTAATTAAAATAATTTTATAAAAAATTGTAACAATAAATGATTAAATAGAAAAAATGTGTGTTAGTCTTAATACATGATTTAATGTATGCTGTCACTGATTTTATTATTTCCCGCATTATCATCAAATACTGCTGCTATCTATGGACACATAAAGAAGTCGCAAGTTGCGGTTGAAAGCGGATTTAAATGTTCTTTCATGAAATAGGTATTTACATAATTTAATTTTAAAAAATTAACAGTCAAGTACTTTATCCCTCCAAACCAGTCATCCCGGACACAGATTCTTCAGATTCTGAGTAGTCGAACAATTTTTTTTCTGTATACATACTTAGGTCTATGTATATGTACTATATTCTATGTAACCATATTTTTATTTTTAGAATTCATGTGTTATTTCTATAATAAAATATTTAGTTCATTTAACATTTACTTTATATTAATTAAATTTTTTTATTTATGGCAATTATTTAAAATGTTTATAATTCTCTTGCAGTTATTTATGTAAGCATGTACAACCTATGTGCTCAATTTTTTATAAATCTGCAGCATATATTCCATATTTTATTAATTTTAAAATAGCTTTTTTTTAATGTGCATCCATAGTTTTAAATCTCATCCATTTCCGAAATCTCACGATTTCTCACGATTTTTTCCGACGAAGCTAACGAATTCAGCTTGACACGATCTGGCACTTTTCGGTACATGGTACAGTACAGGCAAGCATGAAATATAAGCGATACAATGTTGAGGTAAGATAAATTTTAGCTTAAAAAGTATAATTATTTAAAATACTGATTGCTGCTTCAGATGGAAGTAGTAACGAATACTAAGTATATATTTTTACTTTGTATATCTTCTTCGATGAAAACAAAAACATAACCTCAACTTCTTGCACATGTCCTCGTGGACAAGTTTCACGTCACCATGTTGCTGCACTGGGACTATTTGCCCATTATAATATATCAGTTACAGACCAGTCATGTAGCTGGTCAGTGCCTAAACAATCTAAAGCACTTGATGAAAACGTGAGAACAATCGATGAATGGTTTTTGCCGTCTACGGAATATCGAGCTTCAAAGAGAAGTGTTACCAAGGAAGAGATCGAAACGCTTAGAGAAAAATTGGCTTCGTTTGGAGGGGTGGTAGAATTCAGTTAGCTTCTAGCACCCAGACTTACTGCACAGAAAGATAATATTGTTACACAGATTAGTGATATAATTTTCTCCGCAGAATATCAAAATATATCTGAAAAAATTAGTTATTTTGAACAAAAAGTGAATGTTTCTCCTGAACAAGTAATAACTATATTTGAGAAAACCATAGGGCAGTAAAAAATCCCTTGTGGTTAATTATTCGCAAGTTTTGTTTAACAGCCGGTTCGTTCGGTACAGTGCTAGCAGCTTGCAAAAGAAATCATTACCCTGCATCGCTTTTCAAAAAACTAACAGGTTTGCTTTGCAAAATACTTTTCACATTTTTTCATAAAGTTTTCTTATTATGCAAGAACATATAATTTAGATGGAGTAAAGGTTCAGTGGGAGCGAGAACATGAAAATAATGCAATTGAAGCATTTGGGGCAGCAACTGGACTTTCTGTGACATCTGCTGGACTATGGCTCCATCAGTGTGGATACCTTGGGGCAACCCCAGATGGCCTTGCAGGCGAGGAAGAGTTTGTGGAAGTTAAATGTCCATTTAAATATCTCAATTCCAACTTGATGGAATCACTTGCACATGACAAAGGCTATATTTGTTCTTACGATAAGGTACTGCAACAGTTTGTGGTAAATGAAAACCATGAATATTTTCACCAAATACAGGGTGCATTGCACTTGTTACATAAAAAAAATGCTATCTAGTCATCTGGACTCCTCAAGTCGTCACAATAATTCCAGTTACAAAAAAAAGAAATAGCATACATACCTCGTGGGAAGGCTTATTCCAGCTTCGCGCTTTTAGCTGACCTCAGTGCTTCGCACTTCGGTTGACTAACCCAGCGCTCAGTATGGAGCTCATCCCAGCTTGGGAAGCAATACACATATAGTAAAATCAAGGAACCAAACTGTGCACGTCATCAAATATTTAGTTAATAATTTATAGTTACTGTTTGATGACGCGCACCGTTTGGTTCCGTGATTTACCTATAGTTAATCATATTTATTGTAACTATAGGTAAATCACGGAATCATATTTATTGTAACTATAGGTAAATCACGGAATCAAACGGTAACTTTAAATTAATAACTAAATATTTGATGACGTTCGCCGTTTGTTTCCGTGATATTGCTGTACTATTAATAAGAAATTTTTTATTAGATAGCAGTTAGAGCAATATTTTTGTAAATACTTTAATTTATTAACTTGTTAAGTTCTGTAATTAACAAAACAAATATTTGTTTGAGTAAATTTAAACTAACATTTATAGTAATGTACAACTATACAATAAGAAAAAATGTCTTATTTAAATAAATAACCAGTTGTTAATTAACACTCTATTTCTATTTTTACTGTTTGCCTTCAAAATATGTTTCAACATTCAACTTCCTATTAATTTGTCCTCGCGTTCCGCTCAGGAAAATTAATAGGAATACATTTCCGAAAAGAATTAATGCTCTTATGAGATTATATGTGATAATAAATAAATAAAATAAAATTTCATATACTTCCGCATATAGAATTTGACAGCAAAATAAAAGCGAAGTTAGTTATTTGGCAATTAGTGCTACTAACTTTGCAAATGTTGCGTTTAACTTGAACGCCGTCTCATAGCGGTTTGTAATACGCATTCGAGATAATTTTTAGGTTAAACTTCTGGTAAAGTTTAACTTTAAAGACATGTATCTTGCACTTATGTGGTGAATTGGCGGATAGGTATTATTTTTTATTTCTGCAACTCCAAATCCCACAATTTCTTTGTAAGCCGTTTCTCGAGCTTGTTTATTCTTGTAAATGCTAGCCCTGGTATTCCACAAATATTCTCCGTCTCGATATTCTTGCACAAATTTTAATGTTGTATCTTCATTCCAACGGGACGCCATGTTTCAACAAATTATGTAACGAACGATTGGTCTGACTAATACACTTCACTAAAGTAACCTGTCTACACCTGCTTAGTTTGCGTTTAGTTACCGAAAATCTTAGTGGGGGTACGCCACTTGCTCAAGTAAATAGAACTGATTTCTATTCACTTGACTAAGCAGTTTACTAATTTCTTTACTTGCTCAAGTACTAAACCATACTAAACGAAAATACGAAAATTTACATGAAAACTCAGAGCAAAATTTAGCAGCTAATTTTATGTATGCAACAATGCTTTATATTTTTATAAACTTACAAGTAAATTTTGCATACAATTTAGCGTCGTTACATACAAATGTGTACAAACCTCGGTCATGGCTGCGTTGTTAATAACTACAGTCGAAAATGCACTCGTACAGTTGGATGTTGATGATAGCGATTCGAAACATGCAGAAACATTTCCAGCAATAGAGGATGTAAGAATAGTAGGTACTGCATTTGTATTCAATGTTCTAATATCTTCAGCGTTAGTTTTAATTTGCGATACTTCAAAGTGACGCTGCAGAAGATGAGTAGCAATAAGATTGTAGGTACAAATTTATTCAAAACTACTTACCTCACATAACCGTGAAGCATCAGTCGCAGTCCAATTTTTGCTTTTGCAAAATTTAGACCAATAATCCCGTTGTTGCAAGTTTTTGGGAAATCCGAACAACGCCAATCCCTTACCTTGCTTTGCACTACAATTATCTGATGCACAGTAGACCATTTCACGGAATTAATACTTGTAGCCACTGCTAGAAGAAACGAAAGGCGACGCATAAAAATGTGTAGAAATATAGGTTATGTAACGGACACGCCTTTTTAGCGTTTGCGTACGGCTTAGATTTTGGGAGCGTTCAATAAGCAGATAGGAAAATTAACCAAAGTAGACTTGCCTTTGAAGCTGAGTCAATCGTTTTAAAAAAACACAAGAAATATGCATAATAAATAATTTTTTTCTGTGATAATATCGCTATTAAAAGTTAAGGGAAGTTTGTTTACAAAAACCCGAAAATAGAAATGGTTGATTGCAACTGTGGTACTTTTAGTTGTGTAAACACGGCTTGTAGTTTTGTGCTTTATTTAATAGGTATGATGATGATGCACCACTAATACACGAGGGTTGTTAGAAAAGTTGTCGTTACTCTACAAAGTGTAGCAATATCGTGTGTTCAAAAAAGAGCAGGCTTTGGAAAGAAAGATAAAAAATTTAATCATGTCTTAACTTAAGTCTGTAAGTGAATGCCAGATGCATTTTGTTTATGAAAACATTTGTCACTTTGACAGGCGAAAATTTACACTGCATTAAGAAAGCAAACAGAAAAATAAGATGGTATTTACACCAAAACAACGAGTGTATTAATCATAGCAGTCAATAAAAATTGTTTTCATTAAATGTTTTGTATATTTTTAAGAAAATAGTTCAAGATCAAGATGTAATTTACTTCTCTCTGACTTATGGTAGTTTATTTGCTTCAATGGGTAGGTATAAAGTTATGGCAAACTTCAATTTGATCATGGCATGCTGCGAATGAGTTTCTTTTTAAACACACGATACGTTGCATGAGCATACACCATACCTACATTTCACTCAGGTTTTAGCTAACCTGTTTTCAATCACCTCCTGATCTCTTGTGGAGAAAAAATAAGTCTTTAGAAAGGTTGTAGAAAGATTTGCATTGATTTTGAGCGCTAATGCTCTTATAGCCACCTATTTCTTAAAATAACACATTATCGGTAGATAGTATTCAATGAATTTATCTTTTATTTGTCCTGTGACTTTTTTGTCCTGTTGTGCAAACAATTGAACATTGATATAAATTAATTAAGAGACCCTTATCCAATCGTTTCATACGAATTCAAGCATTTACAGGTTCAGCACGAAATATGACAATAACAACCCGATAAAATCTCTATCAATTTCTATAAGTTTTCCTGTGTTGCGATTTATCACCTAATGCGAAGGTGTTTAATTTAGTAGCATAGGTTACATGTAGACCAGAGCACCATTATGCAGTAGCTGACATAATATTGAAGAATATCTTAGTGGTCATCAGAAAGTTTCCAAGCGAAGGGTAATACTAATTTGAATTGCTATTTCTACATTAATAAGCACATCTCAAACTGGAGTTACTTTCGTCGTGTTTTAAAATAGTCGATGAATTTACATCTAGAAATTGGGGAAGTATTTATGCTCATACCACCATACACACCAGTGTCATTTTTTAGCTCATAATAAATATCAAAATAAATAGATATGTTTGTGATTATTTATCAACCATTTTTTGAGGCAAATCAACGATAAACTTTCCAACCAGTTGTAATAGATTGGAAGTCTCTATTTACCCAATCATATTTCAAATAGACAGCAACTAACTAGAGAAATATAAATTGTTTATCTTTTAAACAACAAAATGTTTCGCCCGTTACTTACTTACATAGAAAAAAATATTGCCGAAACACCATGGCGCCCTTCAAAACCTAAAACCCTGACAGATAGCTCAAACTTTGCAAATCTACGTTGTTTTGCAGTCTTATATGAATATCAATAAATATTCAAAATTGTTGAGTTACAAGAACTTATAATTCACCTACCACTACTAATCGCAAAACTTTTTCTGTATTTACAAGTCGTCGTCGATAATTTTTTAAATCATTGCGTTAAATTGTTGTTTTCTTACAATCATATTTATCGTTTTACGGAGGAAAAGAAAGATCAAAGCAGTTGTTAATATTGCTGTTGCACACTTTGTCGTTCATTATTCAAAACAGACTTCGTCGGGAAGTTTCTGATTGCTTTCATAGCTTTTTGGTGGTTTGGATGGCAAGCTGTAGATCATACACCAGCACCTGGTCACTAACCCACCCACGTCGGTACAAAATAGTAGTTTGTATAGCAAGGCACTGAAGTTTAACTTTTTATCACGACTGTGGATGTAGTTTCCGAGGTGCGTAGGACCAAGGCAAATAAAAATGAACTTGCGTGCCGAGGCGTACATTATGTTTTTTTTTAAATTGAAAAATCATGAAATTACAACATTTTAACCAACTATTGTAGGTTATCTTCACTTCGATTGACGTTTACCTGCTGTTTCACTGGCAATTTCTTGTATTTTAATTACGATTTCGGCGTTCTTCTTGCTGATTTTAAAAAAAATTGTTTATAAAATTGATTTGAAATATTTAGTTGTCTAACGTATATTTCCACAAAAACCGCAATTTTAAATTTCAGTGTATCTCCAATATGTATCGATAATGGTAGTATACGCGAGTAAAGATTCACGTAAAACGAGGTTACTCAATATTTTAGCTCTTAATCTAGATCAGTGTTTCCCAAAGTGTGGGTTGCGACCCCCTGGGGGGTCGCAGTGAGGTACTAGGGGGTCGCCGGGAATTTCCAAAATAAGACAAAAAACGCTTTGTGAACAGAATCGCCTGGAGGCTGTGGAAATCAGGCGTCCGTTACGTTATTTTGCTGGTTCCATCCCTTATGTTAAGCGCAGAACTGAGACAGCAGTTTCCGCTTTAAGACAGCTTAGTCATGCCACTTAACGGGATGATAATTCGTCACTGTGTGAGATGCAGCCTCACATCCCTTAATTATTTATAGGCTTGGACCCACAGCGACGCAGTAAGTGAATCTAACAAGTAAATGCAGACTGGTTTATTACAAAAATAATTGTTCTATATATACAAACAAATTTGCTTAGATCATAGTAATATACAAAGTTCATTTCTAATAACAGTTGCAATGTATTATATTCAGTAGGTTAATTTACTAGTATTGCAAAACAATACTCAGCGGTTTTGCTTCCGTGATATGATATGGACTCCATGAACTCGAGCGTCTTTTATGCTGAGCTGCGATTGTAGGCATTTAAACCTTGTCACGGCCTTGCGTAATTGTGTACGCGAAGCCGTGTAAAAATGCTGAGCGGCGACTGCGAGGTGTTTAAACTTGACTGTGAGTAGGTCGCCGCGCTTGCATAATGCAATATTGCGTTTTTGGTGGCTTTTAACTTTTAGAATGTTTCGTAAAATTTAAATGAATAATTATAAATTTATATCTGGTTAATCTGTTAAAGACAAGATTAAACATATTGCCAATTTTAAGCCACAAAAAAGCAAACCGATAAATTATATTGTTTCTTCGAGATTGAGCGTTTTGAGAGGATATTCTTCTGCCTGGGGTTGTGCGGGTGGTGGCTTCCTTCGTGTTATTCGTTGCCGAATGTAGTAGATAGCTCCTAGTAGGGCAGCGGTTCCCAAAAGGCTGCCTGTGACCCCAATAGACAGGTGAGAATGATGTCGGATGGCTTTCCAGGTGAAGTTTTTTAGATGCTCCTGGAAATCTAACTGCGATGCTTGTAGATCTTCGAAGTGGTCTGACTGAGTTAGTACAGGTTCCTCTGCGATTTCTGAAAATGAGTTTGTTGTGATTGGGTTGGTAATATTGATACTGATAGCCTTGGAGTATCCAGCCAGGATCTTGTATTTTCTGTTGTGCCTTGGGGTTAATGTATTCCTCGCAGTTTGGATGATGCAATCCGATGAAATTTGAATGACACCTGTAGTGTTGACGGTGACTTCTTCCCTGTTTCCACTACAAGTGATTGCTATGCGGGTTGGCTTACTGACTACAAATAGCCAGGTGTTTTCCATGTACAATTGTTTCCAAATAATGGACTGGATGCGATGTCTTCGTAGGAGACATTGACTGGTTTCTACTCGGTGATATATATCGTCAATGATGCAGTTTGGGTTGTTTTCAATTCCTTTAACTACCGTTGGACTGCAAACATAAGTAGTGGGAGAAATTTGTAGCTCTTCTTTGAATTCTTCATCTGTTTCGTGGAAGTACATTTGTAGGTTGTAATCCACAGCGAAGATTCCTTTCGGCACATCGATCATCCAGTAGGATCCATTGCTGATTTGGAGAGGAATTGGTGTCACTTTAATTAAGGAGTATTCCGTTTTTTCCACTATGATGAAATACCCTTGGACGTTGATGTAGATGTCGTCATGCCCAATGTCAACCTTTAGAATTGGCGTTGGTAATATCTCCAAATTTGGTGAAAGTTTACTGGTTGCATTAGCGAGGATCTGTTTAATTTGAGCAGGTGTTATTAGCTCGTACAGATTACCTTGCTGGAAGTGAACGTTTAAGATGTGAATATGGTAGTTGCACAGTTCGCTAATTACATTTGTGGCGACTTGGTACACACTGATGATGTGAATATTTAGTCGGTTGGAGTCGGTTGCTTTATACCATTTGTCCATGTTGTTAATGGCCCGGATTCCTTGGTTTAATTTTTCTTGGAAATGTTCCAGCTTCTTGTCGATTCGTTCTTCGGTTTCATTAAACCTGGAAAGTGCTGATAGCAAGAATTTGGATTGTTGACTGTCCATTTTTATTAGTTCCTGTTGATTCTTGTCTAGCCTGTCTATATCTTGATAGACTTCATCGTTGACTCCAAAAATTGATGTTAATACTGTGCCAAGGACTCCTCTTTTTTCTCGTCTTGTTATTATTTCTTCCATACCATCTCTAATACATTCCATATGCTTTTTCTGTTCCAGAAGATGATGCACCAGTGTCTTGCATAATGTGTCTTCGGACAGTTCTTTTGCAGAGTCGCAGAGATTGTCGAATTTGTCTACCATGTCTGTGACTGTTTCGAAGTCTTCTTCGATCTTCCCCCTCTCGAACTGGATTTCGATCCGGAATGTTCCTCTCTCAATCTTCCCGTGTCCAATGTGTTCTACATAGTACCCGCTGTCTGGTTTTTGGATATTTAATTCTGCTTTACTTAATGTATTGGTGGTAAGAAGGGTAAAGATGAGTAACAGCAGTTTCCATTTGGACGCGACAGATTTCCTTGGTGCTGGGGATGATCGTGTCTGGATAATGTTAGTTGAAATTTTATCTTCTGCCTCTGGTTCCTGCGATTCCTCGGTAGTTGCTGGTAATGGAATGATGCTGCCTATGGATCGTTTTAGCTGATGTCCTCCTGATTTCTGGAGCGTCACTACTCGTACTGATCCATCGGCTGCTGGATGAGTTGCAGTGACTCTTGCTAAAGGCCACTTACTAGGATTGATACTATCTTTTTTGATTAACACTAAATCTCCAACTTTAGTGTTCTCCAATGGTTTCTTCCATTTGTTTCGTTGCTGTAGTCCATGAAGGTAGTCCGAGCTCCATGATTTCCAAAAATCTTGCTTGATCTTTTGGATTATCCTCCAACGATTCGATAGATTTGAAGATATTGGAGTGTTGATTGGGTCTGGTGGCGATATGATTTCCCTCCCTATTAGGAAATGGCCTGGCGTCAGAGCAGTTGTGTCCTCAATATCGTTGCCTTGTGGACATAGAGGACGTGAGTTTAGGCAGGCCTCAATTTGGCAGAGAAGAGTTGTTAACTCTTCAAAGGTAAGAGTAGCGTGGCCAATAGTTCTCTTCAGATGATGCTTCATTGATTTTACCCCTGCTTCCCATATCCCTCCGAAGTGAGGGGCTATTGGAGGGATGAAGTGCCATTGGGTACCACCGGTTGCTAAGGTTTCTTGGACAACTGGGCCTTCAATTGTTTGGCGGGTCTCCTTGTCCAACACTTTTCTTGCGCCAACGAAGTTTGTTCCGTTGTCGCTGTATAGGTGTGCACAGCGTCCTCTTCGGGCAGTAAACCTCCTGAAGACTGCTAGGAAGCTGTTGGTTGTCATGTCGCTGACGGCCTCTAGGTGGATTGCCTTGGTTGATAGACAGACAAAAACAGCAATGTACCCTTTGTGCGAAGAATGCCCTCTTCCCTTGGATGTTCGGATCTGTATTGGGCCGGCGTAGTCCACTCCGGAATGGAAGAATGGAGGAGTTGAATTCACTCTGGTTGATGGAAGATTTCCCATCAGTTGCTGTGCTGCCTCTGCTTTGTATCGTAGACATCGGAAACACTTCTGGATGCTGGAGCTGACTGCTTTCTTCGCGTTGATGATCCAATATTTTCTTCGGATATATGAGAGAGTGAGTTGGGTGCCACCGTGCAGCGTGCGTAGATGCGCCTCTTGGATTATTAGTTTGGAAATATGACTGGAGTACGGGAGTATGATTGGGTGTTTTTCATTGAAGGACAAGGTGGAATTTTCTAATCTTCCTCCAACACGGATTATTCCATGCTGATCGATGAAGGGATTGAGGTTGGCAAGCTTGTTACTGGAACTCACATATTTGTTCTGCCGGAGTTGAGATCCTGTTGCCTTCAAAATAGGATCACTTCCTTGGATGACCTTAACGAGTAGGAAGATGGTGTCATCCATTTCCTTCACTGATAGGCATCCTGATTGGGTGGGAAGTCGCTTACACTTGTTGATGAATCTTCGGCAATGTGACATGACTCGTACCATTCTTGTTAGAGAAGAAAAACGATGAACGACTTCGTTCTCGTCTTGATGAATGGTAGTTTGATGCACAGTGTAACTTCTTGCTTCTTCCTCGGTGGTTGCGGTGTCTGGTTGACACGGCCATGAACTCTTGTTAACTAGCCAGCTCGGTCCGTCCCACCATAGGAGATGATTCTTTAGTTTTTCTGGACTAGTGCCTCGGGAGATGACGTCTGCAGGATTCTCTTCGGATTTGACGTGGTTCCAATGTTGAGCCGGAATTTGATTGTTGATTTCGGCTACTCGATTCGCGACGAACGTCTTCCATCGTACCGGGTCTCCTTTTATCCATCCTAATGTAACCATGGAGTCGGTCCATGCGAAGATAGACACCTTAGGAAGGTCTAATGCTGCAATTACCCTTTGAAGTAGATTGGAAAGGAGTACTGCTGCGCAGAGTTCCAGTCTTGGTAATGTCGTCTTGGCTC
Organism: Agriotes lineatus; assembly: GCA_940337035.1. Taxonomy (NCBI): domain Eukaryota; kingdom Metazoa; phylum Arthropoda; class Insecta; order Coleoptera; family Elateridae; genus Agriotes; species Agriotes lineatus. The sequence continues at coordinate 25,567 of CALNHX010005404.1, read as the reverse complement.
GGGCTGGTGCCACCTTGGATTTGGCTATTAATAAGGATACCTTGACTTGGCCGGATGATGTGGTGACTCTGGTATAAATCGCGGCCCCGAAAGCTCTTTCGGAGGCGTCACAGAATCCATGCAGCTCTACTAGAGATTCCCTTTTGATAAACAACCACCTTGGTAAGGTAATTTCTTCCACTGCCTTGAGTTGAGACCTGAGCGTCTCCCATTTGCCTTGGATATTTTCAGACACTGGGTCATCCCATTTGATATTTTCGAGCCATAGTTCTTGGATGAGTAGCTTGGCAGTGATGATGACGGGTGCTAACCATCCCAATGGGTCGAAAATTTTGGCAACTTCGGATAGTATGGTGCGTTTGGTGGATTCCTGTTGCTTAACGTCTACCTTAAAACAGAAAACATCTTCATATGGAGACCAGTGAATGCCCAAGGACTTTTTTACGCCGTCTTCACTTATTTCGAGGTATGTTTGTTCCTTTAACTCTTCTGGGAGTTCTTGAATGATGGCTGACTCGTTACTGCACCATTTATGTAGAGTAAAGCCTCCACGCTTTAGTAAGGAAATGAGCTGACCTTGTTGTTGGATCGCTTCTTCCACAGTGTCGGCCCCAGAAAGCACGTCGTCCACGTAGAAATCTTTCTTCACTGCTTCTGAAGCTAATGGAAATGAGACCTTTTCGTCCTCTGCGAGTTGATGCAAGGTTCGAATGGCAAGATAGGGAGCTGATGCGGTTCCATAAGTGACGGTGCACAGCTTATATTCCCTGATTGGCTGTGATTTGTCGAATCTCCATAGGACTCTTTGGTACTCCTGGTCTTGGTTGTTCATTCTGATTTGTCGGTACATTTTTTCAATGTCTGCAGAAAAAACAATCCTGTGCGTTCTCCATCGAAGTAGAATGTCGACCAGTTCTTGCTGAAGTTTAGGTCCAGCGTACATCATCTCATTTAAGGATTTTCCGTGAGAGGCCTTGCTAGAAGCATCGAAAACGACACGAAGCCTGGTTGATGAACTTGCTTCTCGGATGACGCCATGGTGGGGAATGTAATACTTGCCGTTATTCTCATCTTCCTTTGCCACCTTTTCCATATGTCCTAAATCCAAGTATTCTTGCATGAATTTCTTGTATTGGACTGCTAGATCTTGATCTTGTCCTAATTTTTTCTCCAGATGTATGAATCGTGCCAATGCTGAGGGTTTGGACCTTCCCATGTGTACTGGAGTTTGTTTGAATGGAATCCTTACTACGTATCTTCCATCTACGTCTCGCTGGACTGTGTCTGTGAATTTATTTTCACATACCTGATCATCTGGGGAAAGTTTCCTTTGAGGAGAAGCCTCTTCAATGTTCCAGAATTTCTGCAACTGCTCATCCTCTTCAATTTTGGCAACCATGGTGTTGACCTTAAGGCTGGTGGGAGGTCGTCTTCCCATGGTTCCTGATAAGATCCATCCCAATTCGGTATTCTGTCCTAGGATGCCATCTTTGGATTTCTTGATTCCTTCGAGAATTATTTGGGAATATTCTTCAGCGCCTAGAAGTATATCTATGGGGCCAGGTCGGTTGAAGGTTGGATCGGCGATGAAGACATGTTTCCAGGCATCCATTTTTATGTTCGGAATGGGTGATGAAGGCATGGTTTTTGTAAGTTTGGGAAGTACCAGTAAAGTAACAGGTAAGGAAAATTTACTTGGAAATCTTGGCGTAATCAAACCTGTGATTTTCCATTTTGCGACTTTTGTTTCGCTGTTCCCAATTCCGGAGATTTCTGCTCGAACCTTGGTCCTGGGTAGCGCTAATAATTCGGCTGCGGCTTCGGTGATGAAGGAACCTTGAGACCCTGGATCTATCAAGACCCTCAAGAGATGAGTCATTCCGGATGCTGCCTTAACTTGAACCGTTGCTGTGGCCAGTAGCACTTGGCTCTTCTTTGCGCCTAGGTTGGCGGCAATGATTGTGGGTTTTGGCTTCTTCTCTGGAGCGTTGGAGGTCTGCATGGCTGCTGCGTGAGAAAACGTCTTCATCTTCGGAGCAGGTATCGGCTTTGATGGCGGCTGTGCCTTGTGAAGCAGAGTATGGTGTGGAAAGCGGCAGATTTTGCAGTTATAATACGAACGACATTGTATATTAGAATCGTGTCGCAAACATCGAAAGCACAATCGGTAGGTTCTTACCACTTCTTGCTTTTCGTGGGTGGAGAGCCTCTGGAATTGACCACAGTTATCGATGTAATGATCCCCATTGCACATCTTGCAGTTGAGATATCCGGCAGCGTAATTTTTCTGTGGCTTGTCCTGAGTTGGTTTTCGAGCTCCATCAATGGATTCCAAGGATTGGAACCGCATTTGTAAGAAGGCCATTAGAGTTTGGTGATCCTGAACTTCATTTGGGCACTGAAGCGACTGCTCATATAATTTGTTAGTTTCAGGATCCCATTTTCGAGTAATAACTCGGTTAATCCACGGACCCCAGCTGTCGGTGGAAATGCCCAAATTTTTGATTGCTTCCACACATTCCTTAGTGGAGTCATGCAATCTTTTCAACCCTTGGGCTGATTCCTTGGAGAGGACCGGCTGATCGAAGATGGTGTCTAGCAATTTGGTTAGAATAAGGCGATTATTTTGATACCTTTGTTGCAGCAAATTCCAAGCGGTGTTGTAGTTGGCTTGAGTCACTGCGAGATGCTGGATTAGTCGGCTGGGCTCTCCCTTGACATGCGTTTTTAAATACTGCATTTTGATGACATCATCCATGTTTTGGTTGTCATCTACTAATTTGGTGAATAGGTCCTTAAAAGTGGCCCATTCCTCATAATTTCCCTCGTATATGGGGATTTTAACTTGAGGAAGCGAGATGGCTGATGCTTGCTCGTTCCTTGTTGGTGCTTGTAACAAATTAATTAAATTTCGGTACCTGTCTTTCAACGTAGTAAATTCAGGACTGAAGTGCGTCTGGTTTGAATTCATCTCGTTAGACATGACTTCTTCGTCCATCTCGATCACCCGGTCCCATTCTTCCTTTAATTCCCTCTTTGTGATGGCGGGCCTTCTGAGTGCTTGTTCCAGTTCGGCGTCGTCCAAAGATTGCTTAAAATTCTGCATCCGAATCTGCAGTTTTCGGATACGAACCTTTTGCTCGGGATTTACAACTGTTTCCTCTCGCCTCCTAGTTTCAGAGGGGTCGGGATTTTCAGTTGCCTTTAAACAGCTCTGCAAATAACTTTTTGCTTCGCAGTAGATGGCTTTAATTTGTTCGTAATACCCTGTGGTAAAATAATTATGTGTAGGGATACTTAGCTGCACCATTTTGGCGTGATTTTTGGTCACGGCGTTCCAAGTTTCGTCCAGCGTCTTGTTTCGGCTGGCGATGTAAGCTTCTGTTTTTCGGCTGGCAGGGTCCTTTTTGCTGTTGGAAAATACCTGCGTGATCTTCTGGCCGAGTTCTTCTTGGGCGACAGCTAGCTGATTGAATTCCTCCATATTGTTTGCCATTTTCGGGGAACCGGGTGGGTTGGTAGATGTTGTTTTCTTCTCGGGATGTACCTCTTCTTAGTTGTAGACACATCCGGCTCGAAGGACCATGAACAGAATCGCCTGGAGGCTGTGGAAATCAGGCGTCCGTTACGTTATTTTGCTGGTTCCATCCCTTATGTTAAGCGCAGAACTGAGACAGCAGTTTCCGCTTTAAGACAGCTTAGTCATGCCACTTAACGGGATGATAATTCGTCACTGTGTGAGATGCAGCCTCACATCCCTTAATTATTTATAGGCTTGGACCCACAGCGACGCAGTAAGTGAATCTAACAAGTAAATGCAGACTGGTTTATTACAAAAATAATTGTTCTATATATACAAACAAATTTGCTTAGATCATAGTAATATACAAAGTTCATTTCTAATAACAGGTGCAATGTATTATATTCAGTAGGTTAATTTACTAGTATTGCAAAACAATACTCAGCGGTTTTGCTTCCGTGATATGATATGGACTCCATGAACTCGAGCGTCTTTTATGCTGAGCTGCGATTGTAGGCATTTAAACCTTGTCACGGCCTTGCGTAATTGTGTACGCGAAGCCGTGTAAAAATGCTGAGCGGCGACTACGAGGTGTTTAAACTTGACTGTGAGTAGGTCGCTGCGCTTGCATAATGCAATATTGCGTTTTTGGTGGCTTTTAACTTTTAGAATGTTTCGTACAATTTAAATGAATAATTATAAATTTATATCTGGTTAATCTGTTAAAGACAAGATTAAACACCCTTGAAACTTTAATGTTTGAATAAAAGAAGCAATTCTTTATATAGATTTATTGATACTTCTTGTTTTGATTATTATATTCTTGTTGCATAAAAGAGAACAATTGTCGACTTCCTATCTAATCATAGTTCGTATTATAAAACGGGGTATCCCACATAAGCTTACGTCAATTTGACTTTCTATATTTGACGTTAATACTATCTCACAGTTATATAATAGGTAGTGTACATTTAAGGGGTTGTAAACTGTTCTTACTTTTTGAGAACATGCGAAATATCACAATTTTAACTTTATTTCACCTATCTGGTAATCGCTACGCTTGCGGAATCGAAGACTAGCCTCTCAGGAGTTTAATCAGCATGCATCACCGTTCAAGAGGATAATCTGCTCTCCTAACTCCTACTCTGACAGTCGATAAACGTCAGCTGTCATTTGACGGCAAGCAATCGCACAATCTCCGTAGTGAAATTCTTATGAAGAGATGTTCAAATTAATGCATTTCTCTCGCCCCGAACTTGTTGCTATAATTTCCAATTACGAAAATAGAATCAGATAGTTCCAAAAATAAATATACATACCCTGCGATAACAGGCAAAAACTATGCAGCGAATTCCGTGGTTCCCTAATCAGTCGACGACTTGGAACTATAGTACCCGCTCTCAAAATCTGCCTCAAGCACGCTTCGTTAGTATCCACATATTATTAACGAAGAACGAGAAATCCCGAGTTTACCACATTTTTACCACGAAACTCTTAATGCACAGCTAAGTTTTTCTAATGTCACCGATTCGAAAACAAAAACCTGATATTATTTTTCAACCCTTTTTTAAACCCTTGCAATTCGAATATTAATTTTTATACGCTTCGACTGCGTTTTCCCAATTGATCGTCTATTCACGGCCATATATAACGTAAACTACTAACGTTAATACAATATGCTTTTAACACATAAGAGTTACAAGTAGACTTATTCTGCCGGCATCATCGTGCTGTTGTATGTTTGTTTATCTCACTTTTTATTTTTTGTTTGTATAGTTGTATTATTGAGTTGAGTAGAGTTATTGCTCTGTAGTTTGCTTAATATCTTCTTGTATATTGTGATAGTAATGCTACATTTTTAAGCCATTATTTGAAATAATGTGGTTTTCAATTTTTGTATTTGCTCAATTCATTTGTTACTTCGTCTTTAGCGAGTGCTTTTCTATTTATAAAAAATCTTTATTGGTTTATTGACCTCATCTTTTTTATATTTATGTTTTTTGTTACTTTTACCTCTTTTTGATCTCTATCTTTTATTAGTTCCTTTCAGTTCCACTGTGCTGTTATCATTGTTAGAGTACAGCTATTTTTGAAATAGTCTTGCCATCGAGCGCTTTTGTTGTGTTTATATTATTTCTTTGTGCTTCGTTTAACAAAGGTTAAATGCATATACGTATCATGAATATAATATTTTCAAAAATCTTAAAATTATCTTTGCGAATTATTAATGTTAACATTTCTATTAAAATATATACATACTAAAGACAATAGTGCAAATTGTATTGTTGCTCTCTAGTAATCTAGGTCATCTGGCCATTTTAATCAGTTTAATTTGCTTTTATTTGGTTAGATACAATTTTATTGTTAAAACATACAGTAACTATTGGCACCTACTTAAATGTTGCAAGGTCTTTATATAAGAAATATTAAATAAACTGGTGTTGAAATCACAATAAATTTACATACAGCTTTAGTAGGAGGTATTTTTTCAATAGATACATATGTTGTAAGAAATATCAAGAATTTTTATATCGCTGTATTCTGACCATTCGCCGCTTATTATAAAGGCGAGATTCAAAATCGAAAGGAAGACCGCAGTAAGTGGGTACACGTGTATACAAAACGGATTACGAATCAATCCAGTGTCCAGGACGATTCCTGACGTCAGTTATCAGGATAAAGGCTCCTCGGCCTCATTGTGTGTTTGTTTCACGAGCTTTTATGCTTTTATCATTCTCAAATACGCGGCCAACTTTTCTTTATGATTCCACGGCACTCTTTTATTTGCAAGGAGCTGAATAGTGACAATTGAAACCGCGCTCTTTGTTGAGTGTTTTTTGTTTCCGTTAGGTGGGAGTGGGTGCATTGTTTAAACGTCTTACAATGTCGATCCTGATGTAAAACAAGCAAATGTCAAATGCTCGCGGCCTTGCATAACACTGTTACTCCTTCTTTCGCTGCAGATGAATTGCTCGAACGACTTTCTGTTTGTCGCTGCTCTGGAGTGCATTGTTCTTTTATTGCTTTTGTTTTTGAGGGCAGCGTTAAGCGCTCCGGCAGGGCAAAGGGCTCCACCCAAGGCTTTTCGCTTGAATACAGGGGAAATGCTTCGCGTAGGAGTTGTCGATTTTATAGCAATCTAGTAATTTTACACTCCTCGAATATAAAGTTCTATACTCCATTGAAGAATTTGACTTGAGATGCAGATGCAGCCTCTACAAGTTTGCTTGATACGTTTCTTTCCTGCTACCATAACGGGTTTGGAATCCAAATTTGAAATATGTGGATAAATTCCTCGGCCAGTGTTCTAACCATTCATGTATATTAGCAATAAAAATAAAGTTCATTAACAGTAATAACAGAAGGAAAGGTTTTAAACATTCAGAACAGAATTGTCATTTAAACAAATTAATTTTACTTTTCTCGTCAAATAGACGTATTGTAATCGCGAAAAAATCACCTTCCGAGATTTCTTCAGATCTTCACGTTTGTAATTGTAAACTTACGAAAAAGCAATTGTGAATCATGTTGCCATGGTGACCTAGAGTGTCGTTTGTTGCTGTTCGATGGGAAAGCCAAGCCGAAGGCTTGTATATTGTTTGGCTCCCCGGTTTTTGGTTAATTTTGTACATAAAAGGATATAATTTGTACCCAGTTGTGAGTTTTATTTATTTGCCATTGTGTCGAGGCCAACTGTGGTTAATTTGACAGTGTTGAGGAGTGCAGTTCTAGAGTAAATTGGACCTGGAGCTTCGCCTTTATGTCTTTCGAGCTAAGATTTTTCAAGTTTTGAAGCTGTGGGAAGCAGAAAGCAGAGTGCAGCGACTAGAGGAGGCCTTGTTTGTGGTTTATAAGAAGGCAACAGCAGCTAAAATATTACCAGAAGGCAGGTAGGAGCCTACGTCCCTTCCACCCGTGGGGCGGTGCGAGTTCAACTTTCGAGCCAGATACAACAAAATTGGGAGCTGCGGGAACCGAACAGCAAAGTGCAGCACCTGGGAGAGGTTTGGTTCGTACTCCAAAGGCAGGCAAGAGCAGCCGAAACAGTTCCAGGAAAACAATACAAGGTTGGCGTCCCTTGTCCAGAGACCGAAAGTGTCTTTTGAGGCAGCAAAAAAACAAAGGCGAGTTGGCGTCGCTTGCGCTTGAAAACCAATTCCAGGTTAACCAAACCACTTGATTATTTGAAATGCATTATTATAGTTTACCCGTGGTGAACTGATGAATTGTTTTTTAATTTGTGTTCAAAATAATGCTTTGTTTACAGTCAAATGTTTAAGGTTATCTGCCATTTGTTAAAATCAAGAATTTGCCATACAATGATAAATTTATCTAAAGTGTAACAGCCTTTCTGTAGAAATACGAGTCTCAATTGCTAGCCGGCGCAAAAGTTTTAGTAAGTTGCTAATAAATAAAATATAGAAAGCGACATACCTTTATTATTTATTTATTTATTTATATAATTCGCACTCAGCCGATAGCCGTTAGGCCAATTATAGGCGTCGCTGTGCAGTTATGAGGACTTCCAACCCCACTAACGACTGTCATGATGTTGTATGACCGCCGGGACCAACATTTTTCCGTGATAGCCGTACCACGAGGCGCCGAGAGATGCAGCCGTGGAACTCCCATCCAAGTTCTGACCAGAGACAGCGTTGCTTAACTCTGCTGATCGAACGTGGACGCTTGTTCAAGCTACACCACTCGGGACTCAAAACTTAATTAAATTATATTTAATGCCAAATAGAGACAAGCAATATAAAATTAAAAACTAGCTGTGTTGTGGTCGCTCAATTATTAATTAATTAATTTATCATTTAATTAATAAGGAAGAGCACATCAACATAATATATACAGGATAAGCACTTTAAAAAAATAAAACTTTGTTTATTTTTGCTTTAACTGAGAAATAGATAAAAGTAGTAATTTGCACATAGCTCAGGCTTTACCCTTGACGAAAATGAGACTTAACAGATACAGGGTGGGGATCACAGATGGGATATTATAGTATGTCGTCTTTATAACGCAACAAAAACGCATATAATTTGAGCACGGTCGTGGTGCATTGGTTCAAGCGGCCGCAAGCGGCGGACTGAGCGGCAAACAAGAAATTGCGTTGGAAATATTAATCTCATTCGTCTGGTGCAAGCGCGGAGTTCGAATCCCATAGACTGCATTTTTTATTTGCAATTTGAAGTATCTCGCTTGAGGTAATTTTCGTGTAATCACTTTTACAATTTTTTAGAATGAAATATGTTTAACTCAATAGTTTTAATTGTTAATTATGAAAGTTATTGGCATATGAAATTTGTGAAATCAATATTATTGAAAGCCATTTAAATAAATTAATGCTGATATATAAATGGGTGTAACTGAAACCTACACCTGTCTTCCTTTCTTTTCAGCCTCTGCACGTCCACTCCTAAAAGTAATCCTCTTCCATTTCTTTCCATGTCTTTCTTTTTGTGTCGTTTGTATACCCAGTATATTCATTTTGTATGCGGTGTTCCTACGCTTCTTTTAGTTTACCGTGTCTACATTTGATTAGTTTTGATTTCCAGCTGTCTGTTTCTTCTATGACAACGGGTCTGTTGAGATGGTCTACTTTATGATGATTCGGTAGTTGTTAGATTCGACCTATGATTATCTATTCTTCCTATATCACTGTGATGCAAGTCAAAATAGTCAAAAAAAAATTATCGCTCTTAGTAAACACTAACATCAAAAGTGGGATAATTTTCAAAAATAACTCGCCTTACGCTGAAAGTAAAGTGAAATGAATGATCACTTGTGGCATATGTGTAGTTTCATTGAATTTCAATTATGCTTTAATTATTTCCCCGAGAGTTTAGTGTTCATGCTTGGGCACTAGTGCTTTGTGGTGGATATTGCACTCATTTTTTTGTGATTGGAATTATTTTCTCGTTGTTGTAAAGAAGACATTTTCAATATGCGGTGATTAATTCTTGTCTGATTTTCCTTGAAGTTTGAAATCATCTGTGATGGCTATCCAGAAACATCTTCTGATAGTCAGGATCAACCGAGTTTATTGGGCCCAAAACGTCCCAATGTCAGACTGGCGGTGTTAGCTTCGAGCTAGGGTTATCTAATTTTCGCCTTATTGCCACAAACTTCGGTGTATATAATTATTTTAATGGAAACTCCAAATACTTTTAGACTTGAGCCCCAGATTAAACAGACTCAATTACCTACCCTAACCAGATTCAAATCGTACCAAACAAACGTTCAGGCTACGTGAAAATATCGGAGAGCCGAATAGCTACAGTGAAGACGTCTATAATTAGCAAAGAATGTTTAAATTAACACGGAGCCTCAAATAATTTTTCACAACGACAATAACTATGATACAAAATGATACATTCGTTAATTTCAGCACTCTTGTAAGTCACAGGCGCGACCCACGCTGCAGGTGAAAAGCCACAAATACAGCCAACTCTACTGTTACCACTAATCATAGGAGTTAAGCTAGCACATAACAACGTTAGTTTTTTTGTTACAGTTATAGTACCACCCGAACGAGTTTTATCGAAAAGTCTAGTGACATTTTTTAATAAGTAGTACAAGAAAGGAGTAACATTGTTATTTGTCGAGAAAAAAGTGAAGTTTTTTCGCTTAAATACATAGAACTCTTTGTAAAAATAACAAGGAACTTTAGGACTCTTTGGGGGTACATCAGGAACTCTTGAAAGAATAACGTTTTTCCAACTTGTGGTGCTGACTTGACAGATGTGTTTTTGTTCGCGTGCAGGTTTTTGCTTTCTTAATTGTGTTTGGTGTTTTATCAAACTTTTGCCTCTGGTCGAAATTTTGGCATTATGAGATTCTGAGTGTATTACTCTACTCACGTAGGGGACAATTTTGTGTTTAAATTTGACATTTGTTTGGTTTGAATATTTTAAATTCAAAATTTTGTCAATGATTTATCTGTGATTGAAACTAAATGACAATATACGAGTGCAAATAATTTTATTGCGCTATGAAGTATTTTGGGCCTTTGGTTGATTTGTTGCAAAGTAGCAGTAAACAGTAAAAACGACGCAACATAGAGACATTAGACTACACATTTTAAGTTTTTTAATGCGGTAGAGCCAACTATAAAATTTTAAGATGAAGAGGAATAACAAGACTTGCTTCGTGCGGAAATTTAAACAGAAATACAACTGGCTATCAAAGGGGAATCATTAATTAGAACTTATGTCATGACAGTAGACGTCAGTTAGTAAATAGTCTCGTTTCCTAGTGTTATTACGTCTTTGTCCAACTAGCGCTAGTTACTCTCCAACAAGTTTAAGTTATAGTTTTACTTTCAATATCTTATTCACCTACATCGCTATCTTACAATACAACTGCTTTAGTTATTCACCTACTACCCTGGGCTATTCACCAACACCGCCCATATACTCCCCCCACTTCATCAAGATATTTTCCTATTTGACCTTCATACAGCCTCACACTCTAGCTATTTATCAACATTTGTGAGCTATTCTCCGACAACTGAGCTCTGTAGTTTAGTAGTTAGCACGTCTACTTAGCATTCGGGAGGTCATGGGTTCGATTCCCGCAACCGTCTGCTCTGATTCAGGTTTTAGGTGGTTTTCCTGAGTCAACAGAGTACCTTCTCTGAGGCGAATGCCGAGGCAGTACTCCTCCACCTTTCCTGGCCTTTCTTCTATTCTTCACTCCTCCTTTCTTTCACCCATCCTGTAAACCTCGTTCTTGGCTGAAGAAGGGCGCAAGGTCCCTATAGCAACCCGGCACCAGTTGGGGAAATTGAAATTACCTTGAACTCCTACCCGTTACCCTATTCTCCGACATCACCAAGATATTCACCAACATCTTTCAGCAATCACCATCTTCATCAAGATAATCTCCGGTTGCTGCTAGCTACTTCTCCAAGTTATTGTTTAACATACCCATCATGTATTGAAGAAAGGCTGCAATATTGACTTCACATTGTTAGCTCGCAGTTATTTGAGTGGCCATGTGCTTTTTCCACTGCTTGTATTTATAATGGGCAAAGGACAACTATTACAGTTCCACATAGCAGTTCATAGTCGTCTATAAGATTTGTAAAAAAAAATTGAGCAAATTCGTCCATCTGCCTCTGTTTAATATCTCTTATTTTACTTGTCTTCCTTACACAGTTATGGTATAGTTTTTACAAAGTTTTTGTCTTACAATTATTGTTTGATGGCTTTTATTTGTCCTAGGGGTTTTATTAATACTTAGTTGCCATTTAACATTCTTAGGCAGTAAAAAACGGATAGTAGACTAATAGGTTTAACGGTTTTATCGATTTAAAGAATATGCACACTTTTACATATTTTTGTACAAGTATAGTTTTGTGAGCGTGCCCATTCACTACCATATACAGGGTGATTCATAATTATAGTTATTAAATTAAATGAGTGTATACTGACCTCAGCAGAAGTACATTGCATTAAAAATTAATTGCGCATAGAGAAAAAAAATTCAGTAGGGCATCGACGAAAACCAAGGTTACTGAAGTATCCCAAGTTCGGTTCATTGAAATTCATTCCAGTGACAGTCAATCAATTTAAGCAATTAAATGTTAAATTTTTTGTGGGGTTATTATTAATTTTTGACGTATAGTTGATTATGCAAAGTTGTTCTGTATGATGTCCTCTAACTACTCTTATATTTAATTACCATACTTCTGATTCACCCTGTGTTAGTGTTTACTACCTTCGTTACTACTTTCACTTTTATTTGCTACTCCTCTTTTGGCAAAACATTTTTGTTTGGAAAATGTAATAGTTTTCCAAGTTGGTCTATTCCAATATACCTGTTATTGCTTGTCAAAGGCTCGTTTGACGTTTAGCTGTCAGTGCTAGCTGTTCTGCGATGTAAGCTGTTTTGTGGTCTTCTGGTTCACCACCGGGGAACTATTCTTCTAACTATTGGGACCTAGTTCTTCACCGCAAACACAAGCGTATTTAGAAAAATGGAGTAAATTTATAAGTGACAATGATATTTCCTATAACTAAGAATAATTTATAACATCGTATATACAGTCGCAGCCAAAAAAGCGGGACCTAATTTTGTGATTTAGGTCAAAGAGAGCGTCCCGTTTCTTTGGCCGCGACTGTAACTATATCGAATAGGAATTAAATGTACAGCTTTAAATCTTTCCATACCTGATTTCGTCATTACTGCCTTCTTTATTTCAGAGGTTGTAATTATGGATGCTGCAATCTCCTTTGTAGCTAGCTAGCGAGGTCTCAAATACACTTTGATAGCGTACAATATTTGAAGTATCATTAAGGAAAATTGAATGACGAAAAGCGCTAGCACTGTCTTCAATTACTTTTCCTAAATAATAATAATAATAATAATTTATTTATTAACTACACCTTGTAAACAAAGTAGAAATTGGTAGAGATATTTTTCATCTATGGGATATTTAGCGTAAGTCAAACAATGATCTGATAAACCATGCACAGTTATTACACCAAAATCGCTAACATTTGTTTCCATATTTACCAGAATTAGATCAATCACTGTTGAAGTAGATTTAGTAATACGCGTAGGTTTATCAATTATTTGCTTGTATCCCAAAGCATCCAACATAGAAAGTAGGGTTAAAAATACTTAACGCATCTATATTAAAGTCTCCTACACATATAATTTCATTTGAAAAAGGTGTAGTCAGAGTGTAGTCTTTCAGTGAATCAAGAAATTCTGCATAAGAATACTCGTGCCTTCTATAAACTGTACCAAATATCAAAATTGTATTTTTAAACATTAGTTTGATCCAAAGTTGTTCGATGGCTGCAGAATTTTTTGAGATTGAAACAATTGAATAATTGATATTATTTTTAATATAAACGGGTATGTGTGCCCCAGGTTGGGGTAGCCCTATCTCCTCGAACAACCAGAAAGCCTGGAATGTGTATGAGATCATCGGAATCACTGGGTGACAACCATGTCTCAGTCACTCCTACATCATAATTGGACGATAGAAGGAGCTTCCTAATCTCTGTAAAATTGTTTTTGAGAGAACGTGCATTTAAATGAGCAACATTAATGTAATTAGTCATTTTGTAAACAAAAAAAAAAGAAAAAAAATAGATATTAAAGGTAAAATAAGAAACACACATTGGAGCAATGCAAGTACCCTTTCTGCATTGGCAATACACCACAAATAGAAAAACAAATTACAATTATCTCTACTTAAATCTACATTTAACTCAATTATGTTATCAAAAACTAAAATATGTATAACAAACAATCCGAGATTATTGAAATTAATAACAACTTCGAGTACATACCGCAAATGATATAACCAGTGACCACAAAATAATAAAACTGTAAAACGATGAATTAAAATTAAAATCTGCAAAAAGAGCATGTACCTGTGTTTACATTTTATTCTTTTATAAAGAACAAAATCACCCAGAGAAATTAAAACATCATTATTAAAAATATTGTGTACAGTTGTGGGCAAAGATCTAATATTACATTGACGTTTAATCGCAAACAATTCCAATTTAAAGGAAATATATTTAACCTTCCGGTAAAAAATATATTTCGATACCAAACATTTAAATAAAATTTGTTTTTCTTAATGTACACCATTAAAGTCAGAAATAGAATTGATTACATATACACGACTGGAATCACTTTTTCTCATCATGAATTTCCCATTCCTAATCCACAGATATTTTATACTGCTAGATCTTTTAAGCTCGCTGCACTTTGCAAATAATTTTCTATTATCAGGAGATAACGACTGATTTATATACACTGGTTTTGACGTACCACAAGTAGGGTCCAAATCTCTTGTAGAAAAGTTGCACCTAATTTTTCTTGCCTGCAAGAATTCCTCCTTATGAATTCGACTGACGAATTTTACGACGATGGTTGAGTATATTGACTGTTTCTTCATACATTGCTTTCCATATATCTTTTGGTCTTTGGTTAATACTTTTCTATGTTGCCTGTCGTAGTATAACCATTGAGCCCTGCGTCTGTGTGCTCCACTGTTTTCTGAATTCATATTGTTTCGTTCAGTGCATTCTTTAGTTTTTTTATAATCTACCTATTATTTTTGTTAATATTTTCGCTAGTATATTCATTAATTTTATACCCCTGTAATTTGCACAGTATTTTGTGTCTCCTTTCCTAGGTAGCAGCTAATTCACATGATACAGTCCCTTGGCACCTTTTTGCTTTGACAACGTTCTTCGTTTGCTGCTTTATGTCTAGAATTTGCTTCTTTTAGTCCTCTAAAACTTTGGCTGCATTTTTCCATTACCTTACGCGAATGTGATTGTATTGTCATCTTGATCTTTTATGTTATCGTTGCTATATTACTTCCTTTTACAATAAAGGAAGTATTGGATTCACCCCAAAAAATTTGAAATTTAGTTTTCAACAGATCTTCACGTTTTACAGTCCCCTGAACCCAAAAAACATATTTTTCATTGGTCTGTCTGTCTGTGTGTCTGTCTGTCTGTCGGCGTGTGTGTCTGTCTGTGAACAAAATATCTCAAAAACGAAAAGAGGTATGGCGTTGAAGCTTCATATATAAGTTTTCTGTACTATGTAGATGCGACAGCAAGCTTTTGAAGAAAATCGCATAACCGAAAGTAGGTGTTTACTCTTGTGATTTTTAGTTTTTTCGATTTTTTCAAAAACGGCTTCAACGTTTTTTTTCAAACTTCACATTTTTATTACATTTTTAATGTGTGTTGGTGAGGTAGGTGATTTTTCAGTTGAATACTTCTAAAATGGGTTTCTTTTGTTTTTTTCCATTTTTTTATTAACTCCTATTTTAAATAGAACACCCGGTATATTACTAAATTTTTGAACTCAGCTTAAACATCTAGAGAAAATTTGTCTCTTCAACTAAGGCTTTATTTTGTACCGTTTTTGTAATTTTTGAAAATTTTTGAGAAATGCTTAAAATGAAATTTTTGGCTAATTATAATATCACTGTAAAAGGAAGTTGTGTGCATGTATGACACCAAATTTTTATTTATTCTTTCGTATTTGTGTCGGTGTTCCATAAAACAGTTTTTTTAAATCGGCAGTGAAGAACGTCGAAATCGCCAATGAAATACGAGAAATCGGCAGTGAAGTAATCCATGTTTTACCATTTTTTGTAGGTGGTGGGGCGTCAACCAATGTCAACATAACCTATAAAAGTTGGAATTTTGCTATTTCTCGATTTAGAAAACATAATGTAGCCCTTGGCACTGAAGTTTCTTTTTATCCCTCATGTGGTTTATTTGCTTTGGCCCTGCAACTAAATCCACATTTGTGATAAAAAGTTAAACTTCAATACCTTGGTATACAAATTGCTTTTGGTTATCTCCGAAGTTATTATTCATGTTTTGTCCAAGTAGTCTTCAGGATTCTTGATCTGTTCTTTTTAAGTGAGTGTTTCTTATCTTTAATGTACCGCAGCTACAAAAAGTAATTGATTATTGATTTTCTATTTCTATTGCTTTTATCCACGTATAATTATGTATATATTTGTATTTAAATGTATTGTTGGCCATTAGTAATTCATTTTCTTTGCACAGCTCTATATTTCCCTCTTCATAATTTGTAATTTTATTTTCTTCGTTTCCCACTAGTCTCTCTAATCCAGCATTTTGCAGATCGGTTCTTCGGCCTAAATTCTTTCATAATAATTTTGCTGCCATTTACATGATCTATTTCATCCTGTAGACTTGCTAAATATTAATCTTCTTGTTTGCATCTTCGTTTTCTTTGTGACCATTATTGTGCACGTTGTTTCTCAGTTTTCTTTCCGCAACCAATATTATTTCATTTTCACCATTCAATAAACCTATCCCAATCTTCGCTTTTTTTTCTCCACTCCAGACCAGAATATCCAATTACACATCCTTATTCTCAGTGTTTGTTTTATCTCTCGCCTCGGTTATTTTTAGAATTTTTGATTGTTGATCTATCCTTTCTTCCACTCTTTCCTCATTTTTTCAGTTATACTTCGCACATTCCAAGTTCTTATTCTTGCAACTTTATTTTTATTCCTGTCTCTTTCGGGTTTTTTCGTTTAATTTAATTTTTGCGAGTTATTTTTCCTTTTTTCTTCATTTAATATGTCTATGGTAGTTACTGAGCTTTCTGTTTCTGGCTTTCTTTATTTTATTTCCAACCATATTCCATTTCCAACCTTTCTTGATAATATATAATTTCCCGGTTTCAAATTTAGTGTTGTTTTTCAGTTTTTAAAATCTTCGTTCTATATAAGATGACTGGTAACTTGCGTAATTTATTGATAGTACTAATAACGGAGTTCAAAATAAGCAATTCTATTTAATAGACTGGTAATCGAAATACAATAATACTTAAAATACAATGCTTTAGAAATTATTATCTACTTATTGAAAACCCTTGATAATAGTTTAGTAATAATTAAAAAGTTAGTAATCCGTGTTATGTCAATTAATGCTTTTTGGTGTCTCAAAACTACTGCAGAGATAATCTTATCAGCGGTTCTAAAAATCTTTCTTTTAATGTTACTATCTTCTTATTGAGTTTATTCTGTATAATTTAAAGTTGTTTATTTTTACCGTGTCTGTATGCCATTTCATTTAACTGCATAAGTTACCACTCACTCTGTAAATATTATTTTATTTTTAACAAAAATATCGTGGTCTAGTTTTGAACCGCATTTGATTTTTAGCACAGTGTGGACGAACGGTTAGCGAGCTCAGGCTGCGGTGCCACAGTACGGGGTTCAATCCCCACATCTGGCAACTGGTGGGCGGCCCACCCAGTCGCTTTAAAAATTGGGTACCGAAACCACGGTTGTGAAAGTAAGGAAAGTAAAGCAGCTGTCAAAAGCGTGATGCTTACAACATCGCCCAGTACGCCGTACGCCGCATGACAGATGACTGGGTTTGAAAAATAGATATTTCGGCTGCCCCCCCCCCCCCCCTTCCCATGTCTCAGGCCATATTTGAACGTGAAATAAAGTGCTTTATTTTACTTTAGTCTGTATGTACATTATGCAGATATTTTGTCGGTTTGATACTAATTTTCTAAGTATTATGCCTGAGTAAAGATTCGGTGAAATTATTTTATAAGGTTGGCAATAGTCTAAGACCGAAAGCTTTTCTTGTTTCCCTTAAGGTTAGCAATTGTCTGTTCATTATGTAGTGGTTTCGGCCATAAACACAAAAGTAACTATATGAAAAATTTGCCAATGTAAAGGGTCGTATTCGTATAGCGAGAGGAGGCGGCAATAATGTGTGGTTGCCGCCGCCACTTTTCGTTCGGTGTCTAATATATTTTCGCATAATAGGTAATTATTCTCATTGTAACAACGTCCGTGAATAGAAATAATCCAACAAAGCTTAATCTAGGCTTCAAAGACCTCAATATCCTGTTTTCTGTATTCCAATTTCTAATTAGCCTGAATATGAAATTATCCAGACAAAAGGTATAACTACGTAGCGCAGTGTATTGCTTAATAATAGAAGCCGAACCGGTTGTTTCCGTTCTTCATTTGTTTCTGTGCGATGAGCACAAACAATCGCATGACACTAGCTCATTGTAGTGGCAACAATGCTGCTGCAAAGATGGCTGCGATGTTTGTGTGGTCAGTATTGTGCGGCCATTGTGACGAGACAAAACAGCGTTACAATGAACCGAAGATACGAGCGAGTTTGGTCCTTGTTCTCAAATTGCGCTTTACTTAACAATAACATCTACATCTATGGGGGAGGCATGAATTTGGCGTCTATAGAAGTATAGAGCGCCACTCTTCAATTCAAGTTTCAGCCCATTGTTGACAATTCGTGTTGAATTTGGCATTCGAATAATGCGCGATTGTTGTTATATTCTGCTCCGCCGCCAACCTCGACTTCCCAAGAACCCATTCAGCTCGCCTGCTTCTGGGGATTTTTGTTTTGTGCGCGTTTTTGTGAGCGGACTGGTGTGCAAAGCGATTGCTTTTCGTCTAATAGCAGTTTTAAATGGGATCAAATATAATGTACACCAAATTAAACCATACATCCCTAGCGCTGTCCACCAAAAAAATTAATGAACATCAAAAAATCTTAATGGAACCCAAATTATTATACTTCAGAAAATGAGAACAGCACCACTAAAATAGCTATGTTGCGTATTGTTTTACCATTGCTTACATTTTAAATTCCATATGTCTATCAATTTTACTAAATGTTCACCAAATTTAGAACGCTCAAGTTACGCGTCCGTGCTGCACATAATAAATATTCGCGTTATCCATTTATATTTAGTCTTTCTCGAAAAAACTACTTGTGCATCAAATAATTATTCTGTTACTCCAAAAATGAAATAAGCTCGAGCATCTCTCCTTGTCGCTTCCAGATCCAGACAAACTTCTTGCAGGCTTCGGCTTGCAGCCGCACACTGTGTTTGGTAGCTTTTACAGTGAGTGTAACCAGTGTACTGCGGTATGAAAAAACGTAATAAGTTTAATTTTCAATTTTGTTTTGTGAAATTTGTGTTAGATTTTTATATACAGGCTGTTTCCTAAAAAACGCCGCAACCCATAACTCCGTTGTTTTAAATTTTAGACCAAACAAACTATATATACTCTTAAATGGCAAGACAAGAGCTACCTTTTGACATCGCCCGTTCGTAAATATCTTTCAACTGTTTTGAGCAACGATGTTCAACTTTTTTATTTTAAATGGAACACTCTGTATATTTTTACATATTTGGATTCAGGATGAAATTCTGCATGCAGTAGTATGCTTGATTTGTTTTTTGGACACTTAGAAATGTTTAAAATTATTTTTCAATATTGCATGTAGACAGTCGTACAGTACCATAAAATTTTCAAGTGCGCCGTGGAAAACAATCAGAATGTTGAAATATTTTATCTAACACGTCCAGAAAACGAAGAAATTCTGAGGCAGAGGATTATCAACGCTTGTCGCGAAATACCTCCCAATTTGATATTGAATGCGACCAATGGAGTAACTAGAAGATGTCAGTTGTGTGACAACACGGTGGCGGTCAGTTTAAGCAATACCTGTAGATACGTTTCGTAGTTTCATTTAAATTTGTTTCCAATGTTTCCAATAAAATATTTCAACATTCTGATCGTTTTCCACGGCACACTTGAAAATTTTATGGTACTGTACGACTGTCTGGGCATGCAATATTAAAAAATTATTTTAAACATTTCTAACACCCGTATTCATAGTCGTTCGCCAGCGACTCGCCGGCGAAACGCCGGAGTTTTGCCACGCCCCTTACGAGAATTAACATTGCATAGTCGCTCGCGCATGCAGCGTTCCGCCGAAAACCATAGTAACGCGCATCCTTGGTTTTACCGGCGAGCGACTATGCAAGGTTAATTCTCGTAAGGGGCGTGGCAAAACTCCGGCGTTTCGCCGGCGAGTCGCTGGCGAGTCCCTGGCGAACGACTATGAATACGGGTGTAAGTGTCCAAAAAACAAATGAAGCATACTACTGCATGCAGAATTTTATCCTGAATCCAAATATGTAAAAATATACAGGGTGTTCCATTTAAAATAAAAAAGTTGAATATGGTTGCTCAAAACAGTTGAAAGATATTTACGAACGGGCGATGTCAAAAAGTAGCTCTTGTCTTGCCATTTAAGAATATATATAGTTTGTTGGGTCTAAAATTTAAAACAACGGAGTTATGGGTTGCGGCGTTTTTTAGGAAACAGCCTGTATATACTAGCGGACCCGACAGACGTTGTCCTGCCCGCTGCCTGCTATCAGTGGGTTCAGCAAACGTTTTTTTGATATTCAAATTTTCGATTTTTTTAATTTTAAAAAATATTGGGGGGTGGTGGGGGGCGAACGTGAAATTTTGGGAGACCCGACAGACGTTGTTCTGCCCGCTGCCTGCTATTAGCGAGTTCAGCAAACGTTTTTTCGATATTCGAATTTTCGATTTTTTTAATTTTAAAAAATATTGGGGGTGGTGAAATTTTAGGGTTATATGTTTTGATATGCGAGAAATCTTTAAAAAATTAAAAAAGAAATTTCGTCAATTTTTTTTAAATTGCCTAGAACCCGATTGCAGCGCCACTTACCGGGTCCAATTGTAAATCTAAACCATCCAGGGACCCACTTAAACACAAAAAAATCATCAAAATCGGTCCAGCCGGTTAGGAGGAGTTCAGTTACATACAGACGTACAGAAGCATTATATATATAAAGATATTGATTTATTTCTAAGAATTCTTCAGACTTATTTCTATGTCCCCATTAATAAACAAGACCTAATAAAACACGATAGATTTTTCTTATAAGTGATATTTAGGCCAGCAAGAAATATAAATCTGGGTATACTTTTGAAATTGAATGTGGTATAAAATATAGTAAACATTGTGTATTTTTGCCAAAGAAATGGTGTTTTTTAAATGCTACATAATATAAGACGCTGACGAAAATTAAATATCTGGGTATCATGTTAGAATTAAATGCGGAATAAAATTTGGTGAACATTTAGTATTTTTAGCCAACGAAAGTTATTTTTGGGAACAAATAATATAAGAGACTAGCATGATGTCAATTTTTGGTTGTCGCTCTAAGATTATGTATTTTCTTAATTTTGGTGAGCATTTAGTATTTTTTGAGAAACGAAAGTATTTTTTTGTACGAAAAGGTTGGGTAAATTTGGTAGACTGTTAAATACCACCCTTTAAAAATATTTAAATCTGAAAACCAGGAGGTTAGTTGATTTATTATTAATGACATTGCCCCCCATCGCCAATGGCAACGGTAGTTAATGTATTATATTCCCTCCCACTGCCATTGGAAACCGACCAGGGAAACAAACGTATATTTTTGGGAAACCCCTAACAGGCGACAAAACATTTCACTTTCGTATATAGGGGTAAAAAATATTTTCTAACTGATCCAACAAAAAACACTCAAGTTGCGCCAATTGAATCACCACGTAGTGTTCTACAAAATCTAAATAGAAATTTGTTGTCAAACAATTAAAAAATCCAATGCTCCACCCTGTATACTTAGGTAAGTTACATATTTTCGTCATTCAGCTTCATGTTAGTCGTATTTAATAGTACATTGTTCTACAAGTTAAGAAAAGTGAGAGTTTTTCAACGTTTAATTTACGAGCGAGCGATGAAAACCAGTGGATTAATTTATTACGAACATGGAAAAATTACTTTTATCCGCAAACGTCACAAAAGTGACAACTTATTTGTTTTTATTGACAAGGTAAAAGTGTCACTTTATCTGCCTAAGCAGATAAAATAGCCACTTTTGCGAACTTTATCTGCCTAAGCACGCAAAATCGTTGCTCTCTTTCTTTCATTCTATGTTTGTTAGCTATCTCCTCCGAAGATACTGGACCGATTAAATTGTATGATGGCTTAAAAATTTGCAAATTTTTAGACTTAGATCGTAGGCCGGTTTTTATTTTCAAAAAGAGTACGAAATTTTTTAAATTTAAATAAACCTTTAGGCAGCGGATCAGAACATCTGTCGCCGTGAGTTATGGTGTGACAGCTGCTGTGGCCGTGTGCTATTAGCTCGGGTGATTAAGTATGTCATTACAGTAGCGCGTTATTTGAACAACAGAGGTTGGCGCAGTGGTACAGTGCTCGCCTGTCACGCGGGTGGCCTGGGTTCGATTCCCGGCCGATGCATCTTTTTTTTTAAATTTATATTAATGAAATTTATCTGAATGCGTTTGCAGATAAAATAGTATATGTTATTCGGAGTAAAAGTGCCAAATTGGTGTCGCATTTTTTTTGGGACACCTTGTATAATTGTTATCCTTGAATTTATTTACTTACTTACATCTTACATCAAAACAAACTAAAAACTTTTGGTTTTGGTGAACGGTGCATGTAGCTACAAGATTTAATTATCAAAAAACCTTCAAAAGTGAAAGAGTATGTAGGTTACTATAGCTAACAAAACATAAAAATTAAGCATTTTTAGATTACTTTCCCCTTTTTGTTCCGCATATATTTATTCGTAATTTATGTTACTAAGTTTATATTAATTTTATACAGTGGAACAAATAAAATTATTATTATTATTATTATTATTATTATTATTATTAATCGACACAACACTAATGATAGTTGCAACTTGCAAGAAGGTGGTATTAAATAAAACTACGTATATGACAATAAATTTTATTGAAAGTAATTGAAAAAGTAATTGATGTTGTACAATTACAATTACTAAGTAATTGGTAATTGAATTACTATTTCCTGTGAGTAATTGAATCTCTGGTAATTAAATTACTGCATTGGGCGGTAATTGGTATTTAGTAATTAATTACTTTTTAAAAGTAATTTGCCCAGCTCTGAAATTGGATCAAC